>JAXIVJ010003797.1:5000-87500 GCA_036785665.1 Chirona hameri
GGGTGTGTGGGGTGGGGTGGTGGGTGTGTGGGTGTGGTGGGTGTGTGGGTGTGTGGTGTGGGGGTGGTGTGGGTGGTGGGTGTGTGGGTGTGTGGGGGTGTGGGTGTGTGGGTGTGTGGTGTGTGGGTGTGGGGGTGTGTGGGGTGTGGGTGTGGGGGTGTGGGGGGGGTGTGGGGTGTGTGGGTGTGTGGGTGGTGGGGTGGGTGTGTGGGTGTGTGGGTGTGGGTGGTGGGGGTGTGGGTGTGTGGGTGGGGGGTGTGGGGTGTGGGGGTGTGTGGGTGTGTGGGTGTGTGGGTGTGGTGGGTGTGTGGGTGTGTGGGGTGTGTGGTGTGGGTGGGTGTGTGGGGTGGTGTGTGTGTGTGTGTGTGTGTGGTGGTGTGGGGGGTGGGTGTGGGTGTGGTGTGTGTGTGGTGTGTGGGGGGGGGGGGGGGGGGGGGGGGGGGGGGGGGGGGGGGGGGTGGGGGGTGGGGGGGGGGGGGGGGGGGGGGGGGGGGGGGGGGGTGGGTGTGTGGGTGTGTGTGGGTTGTGTGTGTGTGTGTGGGTGTGTGTGTGTGTGTGGTGTGGTGTGTGGGGTGTGTGTGTGTGTGTGTGTGTGTGTGTGTGTGTGTGTGTGTGTGTGTGTGTGTGTGTGTGTGTGTGGGGGGGGTGTGGTGTGTGTGTGTGTGTGTGTGTGTGTGTGTGTGTGTGTGTGTGTGTGTGTGGGTGTGTGTGTGTAGGTGTGTGTGTGTGAGCGATGTAAGGGGCTGTAAAGGATAGCTTCTTCCTTCCATTATTTGCATAATTTATTACAGTTGCAGTTGCAGGGAGTTGCAGGGCGTGTTCAGGCACATTGAAAAGGGGGTGACTGGCATGGCGATGACGATATCCCTAGCGATTACGGCGCAATAGACGTTCGTTTATAATGAGCTGGTGAAGGTCACCAATATATCAAGTCTCCCAACATCCTGTATACGTGCTGCACGTTCGGCTCCGTGTCGCGCCACGTGGACCGCGTGACGGACCTGCACTTGGCGCTGCCTGAGGCGCTCACCCAGGCCGCTGCCAGCGGTGGCCACGGCGAACATGACAGTGGCCACGGGGAGACATGACGACGTGCAGGACAGTGCCGGATCTGCTGTCGGCTGTACCTGGCTCCGGAGCGTCCTCTGTGGCGAGAACCAGTATCACTGCGCCAGTGCGCCTGCTTGCAGGACGCCGACCGCCAGCTGCGTCTGCTGACATCCACACCGCCGCACCTGGTCCGTCTCGCTGGTACGGTTTGAGTTCGACCGGCGGACCGGCGCGCTGCGGAAGGTGCTGGCGCCTGTGGGCCTGACTGAGGCGGTCTGGCCGTGTCGCTGGCCGGCCAGCAGCCCGCCCAGTATAGCCTATATGCAGTCATCGTACAACGCCGGTCACTCGATGGACGCCGGGTCATTACTTTTCGTTTTTGCCGCGCGTCCTGCGGTGGCGACGGGGCCGGCCCGGACGGCAGTTGACGGCGGCTGGTGGCGGCTGGACGATACCTCAGCGACGCCAGTGACAGCGGCGGCCGCGCTTGGCCGACCACTGGCAATCTTCTGATGCCGCCTACACACTGCTGTACCGGGCTGGCGGGGGCGGCGGCGGGCCGGTGGGCGGGCCGCCTGCGCTGACGGCGCTGCCCGGCCCGCTGCGGGCTGCCATGGACCGGGACAACGCTGTGTACCGGCGAGAGCGGCAAGAGCTACTCTGGGCAGAGCGGCCGGTTAACGCGCTGCCGCTGCCTCAGGACGGTGGACAGTGGGCAGGACGGACCCAAGCTCTAAGCTCTAAGTTGGAGACTGTAGCGCATGTGGGGGAGGGTTGATAATTATATGTCCAGTGTTGTTTGCCTTGTTGTGAATGTTGTTACATGTCATCAAAATACTGTTGTTTGCTTAAACAGCAATCAGTTTTAGACTTAGTTCCTTTGAGAGCCGCTGGAATGTATATAAATGAGTGATATAGACAAACAAATATACGAACAAGTTTATAAATGATATATGCACATATGAGGCCAAGAGAGAGAAATTAAGTCGTTTTTTGCAGAGGCGCGCTCAGGAATGGAGAAACGGGGTCATATTATTACAAGGAAACTAAGATGCATGGGGCCTACAATGACATAACATACTGCAGTTTTCGGACACCAAATGCACCACAGGGTACTCTACGAATGATTATAAGATAATAGGCGAGTCCAGGTAGGGTAAAAAAGGGGTAAGCAATGTGAATTGAAGTTGTAGGTGAAATAGACACTTTGACTAGTTAGTATCATAATAGCGGGTATTATACCTATCAAAAGGTCTTGCACCTCCCAATTTGGACCCTTAGATACGCCTATGATGAAGTACAACATGCAAAAAGGAACTATCTACGATCAGTAACTTATTTATAGTGCTGGTAGCAACTTGCCTGCGGTTACTATTTTTTCCTATTTGACCTCACCCTTTTCACTGACCCTGGTACCCGCCTATGACAAAAATATGTTTAATAACTGTTTTGTCTAATGTCACAATAACACACCATTTCATTTTTATTTTTTTACATAAAAAATGGTTTATTAACGCATTTACTTCACCCCCATATTGAGTGATCTGCGCACGCCTATGATTTTTGAATTTTCAAAAATCACCGCCACAATATAAAAGGAAATAGTTCACCTTCAACATTAGTTTAAAACTGAGGTAGCAGTTTTGTAGCCCGTGTTGGGAAACCCCTATCTGCAAGTTGTCTTGACTGAAAAGACTCCAGCCGAATATATTTGAGTTTTTGGCGAAGGAATGCGGTGCTGGCGAAATAATGTTGTACTGGTTCTAGCCCGGGCAGAGGCTATACCATCAGCCAATCAGCTTGCAGCTGGTGCTAGCAAGCGATCGCCGGCCGCCGGTTGGCACATTCTCCAATGCGAGTCTATCTCTTACGCGATTACTTTCGAATCTGATTGGCTGAACCATTGTTTACATTCGCGTGACGTCAGGACTCTGACTCGGAGAGTATGCATATCGTTTTTATAAACAATACAAATTTACGGCCTTCTGTCCTGAATCGTTGCGATACAAGGCCATTTTGACAATATAAAGAGAAATTGTATTAAAAAATATAATCAAATCGTGTTGGGTAAAAAAAAATAAAGGTGAACTATTTCCTTTAATTTCCAATTTATTATCTATCGATCCCCATTGTTGCGTTAAAATCAATTGATAAACATGACAGCTGTGTTGGATCACAAATATCTCTAAAAATGTGTAGTGTTTGCCCCCTCGTTGCCCCCTTATACAAAATTTCCGATTTTGTTGATTTTTTAGAAATGTAGATCATGTTGAGGGGAATAGCATGCAGTTTTGATTTTCGAAAATCGGTTGCTAGATCAGTTTTATCTCAGAATACAGTGGTGGCATTTATGTGTCTGTATCTAGTCAATAAAAGAAGAAAAAACGCAATTTCAACATATCACGTCATGAGCTACCCATACTTTAGATGTCATAAATCAGTCAACAATGGAGATATCAGTTTGAAATTTGGGATGGTAGTTACCTATGTATGGTTCTCTTACATATCTTCCCCGTTTTTTGAATATTTTAGAACATTTTTATTTTGTGATAATTCCCCCCCCCCCAAAAAAAGTGTTTTGAGTTCTTGGGGATCAAAAACGTTTAAAAAAATCCGAGATAGCCAGTTTGTAGCCGTTGCAATTTGCTATCTTTTGGCGTGTTTAGATTGCATTTCGCTTCAAATGTGGCATTTGTACGGTCTGGCAAAGTTTAGCTGATTTTGGTGTAAAACTCGTGTGTAGTGACGTCACTAAATTCGTTATAACTCGACAAAATGTCTACGAAATGGCTTCATTTTTGTACACAAGACGTACAAATGAGTATAAGAAGGTACCCGCAGTTTCACGTTGATAGCTCTATTCGTTTTTCAGCTATTGCGAAAATTAATCATGGCGGGGGCGTTAAACGCCCCCCCCCCCCCCCCCCCCCAGTCAATGGCGGGTTAACCCTCGCTCTACAGGAGGGCCTGACAGGCCCTCCCTGAGGTTTTTCTTGAATAACTTTTGACACATGGGGTGCACCTTGCTGAAATTTTTGGTAGCTGAGTTTACAACAATTATACGTAGGCTGTACAAATTTAATTGAAATTGGTCAAGACGTTTGGGAGATAATAATGTTTTGATGACGTCATGTTGGTAAAAAAAGATAAATATTGGGAAAATTGTAGAAAACATAGTTTTAAAGCAAATTGCAACCGCAATTCACCAAAGATGCAAAATGGCATTCTCTTTAAAATGGCAATCTTTGATGTTTCAAATTTTGGGTTTTTGACCCCTAATTTGTGTTTTTAAATCCCCACAAAATCAAAATTTGCAAAGATATTAGACAAACCGGAATATATGTGAGAGAACTGAGTATGGGCAATACCCATACCAAATTTCAAAGCAATATCTTAATTTTTGACCTAGTGATGGCTTCCTAAGTGTAAGAAACTGATTACGTCATTTTCTTATAACATTTTTTTTACATTTTTGGACAAGATACGAACAAATAATTACCTTTTTTGTAATTCTGAGCCAAAACTGGTCTAGGAACATGCCTTTCTATTTACATTTATCAATTTATAATTTTGAGGTTTTCTGAAGAGCAAAATCGCTGTTCTGGACGTGGTAAATCCGAGGTCATTCACTTGACCTGGAAGGTCACCCGTTGACTTGAAACCTAAACATCGCATACTGCTAGATTCCTCTCATGACAGGGAACATTCTGGTTCTTACCGCATTGCTCTAAGTTGCTTGGTTTGGAAGTTAAAGGAAATAGTTCACCTTGGAAATGTTTTACCCAACACGATTTGATCATATTTTTTAATACAATTTCTTTTTATATTGTCAAAAATGGCCTTATATCGCGCCGATTCAGGACAGAAAGCCGTACATTTGTATTGCTTATCAAAACTATATGCATACTCTCTGAGTCAGAGTCCTGACGTCACGCGAATGTAAAAAATGGTTCAGCCAATCAGATTCGAAAGTAGTCGCGTAAAGATAGACTCGCATTGGAGATGTGCCAACCGGCGGCCGGCGTTCGCTTGCTAGCACCAGCTGCAAGCTGATTGGCTGATGGGGTAGCCTCTGCCCGGGCTAGAACCAGTACAACATTCTTTCGCCAGCACCGCATTCCTTCGCCAAAAACTCAAATATATTCGGCTTTCAGTTTTTTTTCAGGCTTTCAGTTTAAAACTAATGTTGAAGGTGAACTATTTCCTTTAACAGGGGGGCTGTCATGCCCCCCCCCCCCCCCGTAGGGCGAAGATGAAAAAGCTCCCGTAGGGCGAGGGTTAATATCCGCTCAGCGGCCCGGGCGGCCCCTTGTCAGAGACTGTACTTGGCGTCAGGCGGAGCCAGAACGCCAGCTGCTGTCGTACGATTTCTCGTGAAATTCAAAGAGAAACTTACTTCTTTCTCCACATATATCCATAAGTTGTCCAAACGAAAGTCATATTCGTAGTTTTGAGCTCAAAATGCACCGTATGGTTGAATTTCAAGACAACTTTGAAGCTGACCTACTCTCGCCACCGCGCGACGCGCCACCACTGTCAAAGGAAATAGTTCACCTTCAACATTAGTTTTAAACTGAGATAGCAGTTTTGTAGCCTGTGTTGGGAAACCCCTATCTGCAAGTTTTCTTGACTGAAAAGACTCCAGCCGAATATATTTGGGTTTTTGGCGAAGGAATGCGGTGCTGGCAAAAGAATGTTGTACTGGTTTTAGCCCGGGCAGAGGCCATACCATCAGCCAATCAGCTTGCAGCTGGTGCTAGCAAGCGATCGCCGGCCGACGGTTGGCACATCTCCAATGCGAGTCTATCTTTACGCGACTACTTTCGAATCTGATTGGCTGAACCATTGTTTATATTCGCGTGACGTCAGGACTCTGACTCAGAGAGTATGTATATAGTTTTGATAAACAATAAAAGTGTACGGCCTTCTGTCCTGAATCGGCGTGATATTAGGCCATTTTTGACAATGTAAAAAGAAATTGTATTAAAAATATAATCAAATCGTGTTGGGTAAAAAAATTCCAAGGTGAACTATTTCCTTTAAAGGAAATAGTTCACCTTCAACATGGGGTTTGTAACTGAAATAGCAGTTTTGTAGCCCGTGTTGAGAAATCCCTATCTGCAACTGTTCTTGTCTGAAAAGACTCCAGCCGAAGATATTTGACTTTTTGGCGAAGAAATGCGGCGCATATATGATATACCGTACCATCTGAAAGTGTCAGCACTGCATGGAGCATGCGCAGACCAATAAAGCACACCATAAACTTAATAATGTACGACCTTCTGTCCTGAATTGGCGCGATGTAGGACCATTTTTGAAAAGAAAAAAAGAAACTGTATTACAAAATATAATAAAATCCTGTTCTGATAAATTTTCCGAAGGTGAACTATTTACTTTAAAGGAAATAGTTCACCTTCAACATGGGATTTTGAACTGAAATAGCAGTTTTGTAGCCCGTGTTGAGAAATCTTTATCTGCAACTTTTCTTGGCAGAGAAGACTCTCCAGCCGAAGATATTTGACTTTTTGGCGAAGGAATGCGGCGCATATATGATATACCGTACCGTCTGAGAGTGCCAGCACTGCATGGAGCATGCGCAGACCAATAACGCACACCATAACATTAATAATTTACGACCTTCTGTCCTGAATTGGCGCGATGTAGGACTATTTTTGAAAGAAAGAAAAAACTGTATTAAAAAATATAATAAAATCGTGTTCTGAAAATTTTCCGAAGGTGAACTATTTCTGGGACATACTTGTTTGAGCCACAAGAACGTGTTCTTTTTAATACGTGCGGATTACGGAAGCGAACTTGTATGTAGGTATAGTTTTGGCTATGATTTCGTCTAGCTGTGCCTCTTCCAAAATATGAAAACAATTAACAGTAACGTATTTGAAGTTCATTCTAGCGTTCCTGATAAATAATCAGATGATTCACACCTAGTTATCTGGACCAGCGACCAATCCGGACAATTGTAGCAAAATATTGTAACGATGCCTGCCCATCTGTGTGGTACTGTGGTACATTTCCTGCTGATCGGTACCGTTCTCCATTCAGTCCGCCTGTGTCTGCCGGTACCGCATGTCCGTCTATGCTGTATATCTCGCATTAACACTACCCCCCCCCCCCCCCCGTCAGCTGGCCGCGGCGCTCATCTGTGCGCAGACGTTTGTCATCCTGGGTACGGCCGTCGGCTCCGGCAGCGTGCTGTTCGCCCAAGAGACGACGTCATCACTGGCGCCCGATGACGACGCCGCCGCCGCCAGCCGGCTCTCCGTCACCCAGGTCACCTGGATCGTCTCCTCCTTCACCTTCGGCAACATCCCCGGCACGCTGGCCTCCATCTGGCTGTCGCCGCGGGTCGGGGCGCCCCGGCTACTGCTCGTCATGCTGCCTCTGGCGCTGACCGGAGCAGCCATGATTGGGCTTGGGCCGAGCTTTGCCTGGACGCTGGCTGGCCGGCTGCTAGTCGGGCTGTATTTTGGAGTCGTGGAGGGCCCGGCGCGCGCCTATGTCGGCGAGGTGACCAGCAGGAATGTGCGGGGGCTCATCGGCAACATCCTGAACACTGTGACGCCCGTGTGCATGGTGGTGGTGTTGGGACTGGGTTCGCGGCTGCCCTGGCGCACGGTCGAGTTCGCGCTGGAGACCACGGCGGCCGTGGTGCAGGCGTGTGGTCTGCTCTTCCTGCCACGCTCGCCCAAGTGGCTGCTGGCGCACGGCCATTCGCACGAGGAGGCGGAGGAGGCGCTGCGCTTCTTCCACGGCCCGGACTTCGACATCAAACAGGGCGTGCGCGACATCGAGGGCTCGCTGGCGCACGCGCACCACCCATCCTCGGGCGTGCTGAAGGGCCTCTCGCTAGTGTTCGGCCGCTGGGAGAACCTGCACCCGACGCTGCTGCTGATGATGCAGTTCTTCTGCATGGTGTTCTCGGGCGGCCTGGGCGTGGCGCAGTTCGCCCCGACCATCTTCCGTCTAACGGGTCAGGACGTGAACCCATTCTACAGCTCCATCTGCGTCGCGACCGCCATGTCGCTGGCATTCCTGCTCTCTGGGCCGCTGCTCGAGCGCTGCAACCGCGTCCTCCTCCTGCAGGTGAGGGGGGTGGTATACGGGCCGTGCTGCAGGTGAGGGGGGGGGGGGCGGTGGTTTGCGGACCGTGCTGCAGGTGAGGGGGCAGCGAACGGGCGTATGCAGGTTGTGTATTCGTACGTCTCGCCAAAATATTTATTCATGGAACATATTCAAGGCCCTTTGGTGCATACTCTTGGTTAAAAAATAGACACATCTATAGGATAGCGTTGAATTTCATTTTTTCTGATCTCGACTTTTTATAGCAAATAAAGACCTATTGTTTGCAAGGCTGCCGGAACGAATTCCTTGTAGGCTATATACAATTTATATACAACAGCAGTGCTTACGCAGTAATCGCAATGAATTGACGTCTACAGACTCAGAGAGCGTTTTATCGACCCTTTACCGGGAACGTTACGTCCACACAAGTCCTACGTAAAGATCACCAAAGTGACCTTTACATTTCGATCCAAAGATTACCCTAATAAACGTTTCTTTTCAACCACGTATTATGTCTTAATTTGTCGGCATTATTATGAACAGCTTTTTTATCTTTCCATTTTCTGTTCACTCAAATATCACACAAACAATAGTAACTCTCCACCGTTAAAGGAAATAGTTCACCTTCAACATTAGTTTTAAACTGAGATAGCTGTTTTGTAGCCCATGTTGGGAAACCCCTATCTGCAAGTTTTCTTGACTGAAAAAACTCTCCAGCCGAAGATATTTGACTTTTTGGCGAAGGAATTCGGCGCATATATGATATACCGTACCGTCTGAAAGTGCCAGCACTGCCATGGAGCATGCGCAGACCAATAGCGCACACCATAAAATTAATAATTTACGACCTTCTGTCCTGAATTGGCGCGATGTAGGCACATTTTTTAAAAGAAAAAAAGAAACTGTATTCAAAAATATAATAAAATCGTGTTCTGAGAAATTTTCCGAAGGTGAACTATTTCCTTTAAAGCCTCAGCACACATAATGGTTTCCTTCAACGTGCGATGCACCGCCAATACATCGCTACATCGTTTGTCGGTCACACTCTGTTACATATAAACAAAGGCCACATCAAATCTCTACACACCGCCAACAATGCGATACTCTCTAGTGTTATACAACAAGAGCCCGTATTACCACAAATACAGTGCAGCGATCATTATAGTACGCTCCAGGCGCTCCTAGGCGACCCCCACCTGCGTCGCCTCGCTTTTTTTACAGCTTTATTATGAACAGCTTTAGTACGCATTCCAATGCGTCCTTCCCGGCGTAAGTCCCTTGCGCAATGATTTACAACTATGACGTACATTTACGGTCCAGTAACCCTAGTGATACCTATCGCAAATATACGTATCTCAAGTTCGACATTGCATTGCTTTCAACATTCCACAAATATCAAACTAAATATGGCAGGCGAGTTGTTAAATGCTAAAGCATCGCACGTATCCCCGTCTAGTTTATCTACGACGAAATTTTCTCAGGAAAAGCTTCTGCCATGTTGAAACGTCGTTTTAGTTTTCACTGATGGAATCCAAGTGACTTCCTGAGCCTGTATGCATTGATAGAAGTTATATTCTAACAGAAGCACTCTTCTCATTCCTGACTCAACAAATAGTATCGCACCAAGGCGAACGATGAGAACGACATATAGTTGTGACTTTACTGCCGTAACAGATGCACGTACATTTACATGATTTGTGACTTGCATGCCGCCGTGTCTGACTTGTTTCTCTCTAACTGGCTCGCGGTTGTCTGTCCTTAGATCGCCGGTCTGCTGGGCCTGGTCGGCTGCGCGGCGATCGGTGCCTACTTCTGGCAGGGCCAGGGCGACCAGCACGCCTGGCTGGTGCTGGTCGGCGCCCTGCTGACGGTCCTGTCCTACGGCGGCGGCATCGCGCCCGTCACCTTCACCTACCTGGTGGAACTGTTGCCCAATAGCACGCGCGCCATCACCATCAACATGGTGCTGCTCTACTTCAGCCTGGTGCAGTTCTGCGCCGTCCACTTCTTCCCGGCCATGGAGGAGGGCCTGGGCAACCACGGCACGTTCTGGCTGTTCGCCGCCGTGAACCTACTGCAGGTGCTGCTGGCCTCCTTCTGCATGCCCGAGACCAGGGGGCTGACGCTGGAGGAGATTCAGCACAAGTTCTTCGCGCCGCGGCGCCGCTCGTCGGCCGGTGGCAGTGCGGAGCGGGGAGAGGAGAGGATCGTGGAGGGTTCAGAGGACGTCGAGGGTTCAGGGGTCGTGGAGAGGGGCGAGGTGAACGTGGTGGTGGATGTGGAGCAGATTGTGAAGGGGGAGCGGACGGAAGACGGAGCGGACCCGTCGGAACTGAGGCGTCGGTCGTCTGGCTCTGTGTTGGACGGTGTGGATCCATCGGAGTATGCGGTGTATCCCGCCAGCCGGGTTGTGTAACCGTGTGCTGGAGTGTATTGATTTATTTGGGGTCGTGCCATGCGGTGCTGTAACCGTGTGCTGGAGTGTATTTATTTATTTGGGGTCGTGCCATGCGGAGCCGTTGGTGAAGAGGTGCGCCAACGGAAAGCGAAATAATCGTTATAATATGTGATGAGAAAACGAGCGGTGTGCTAACGCATTCATTTGACACCGGCTGGTGTCTCCGTCCACATGTGTTGCCGTCGTTTTCCGCCGGTCGAATGAATGTGATGATGCCTGCTCGCTTGTATAGTGCTTATTTACTATTTAATTCCTAAGCCTCGCCCACCAAGTGCGTTGAGCGGTAATGTTAATGTCGTGTGATTCACCGTATTCTCTTCTGTTGATGTCACATGCACCGCAAACCTCTATTCGGCTACTGCATTGCAATCATACGGGGGCCAGGGACCTCGTAAATTGGACAAAGCACAGATAACATGTATTGGAATCGTGTTACAGTTATGCGACTGGCACAATTGCAAGAAAGCCGACCTTCCTTAACCCATCTATAACATAGTTATAACTTATAACATAGCTATAACATATTTATAACACAGTTGATAGTTAGATCAACTGGGCGCCATGTGACCTTCGTTGTCGGAGCGCCCCTAAACCCCAATCATCATCATCATAGTTAGATCAACATGAGAGCGAAATCCCTTTGCACGCTGAGAGTGGTCAGATATTTATCCCGTTTCTGCGATTGTAACCCATCCGTTGAAGAAATGCCGCATTGTATGGTGAACAGACGGCTTCGTTTGACAAAAGTCGCTGACTTGGAGGTTCGTTCGGGCTGTTGCCCATCGCTGTGTGTGCACGCACGCCGACCCTTTGTCGCTCCCTAGGCGACAGAGCAGGGCCTTCAACACCGCGAGTGGCTGGATGTCGAGCGATTATCTCGGCAACACGGGTGCTGCTTGTGACCGCCACCAACGACGATTGGCTCAGCTTTCGTTGGCGAGGTGTGGTGGCGTTCCTATTCATGTTTTGAACTGTGTAATACGCTGTTGGCGGCTCTTCGCTCGCTGCTATATATTGTGCTGTGTTTCGCATTCTAATGTTCAGCTGCACGCTGGCAGTAACCCTAGAGATGTGTCCGCTCGCTGCTGCTATATATTGTGCTGTTTTTCGCATTCTAATGTTCAGCTGCGCTGGCATCAATGTGCCGGCCAATAAAGGCATCATACGTATTTATCGGATATTTACCACTATATTTGTACCATTTACCTGTTCTATGTTAAATCATGGTTTAGATACCTATGCTATCCTGTTTTTACTTTGTAGTATTAACCCTCGCCCGGATAGGGGGGATGCCACCCCCTCGGTTTTTCTGGAATAACTTGCGTAGTTTCTAACCGATTGCGATGCAACTTTCAGTACCCTACTTTTGAACAATTTGACACATAATCTGAAAAATTTGCATTTCTAACTCACATGACCCGTGACCTATGACCTGTTTCTCAAGGTCATGTCAGGCGCAACTGGCGTCCGGCAGATCGATGCTTGTAACTTGTGCAGTTTCCGAGTGTTTGTTGTGCAGGAGCATATGCAAAGGTGTTTCCAGGCGACAGTTGTGGTTTCCACTGAGATTATGACCTCGATTGACCTTTTCAGAGGTCAATTGAGGTCATTGACCTCCGATGACCTCAATATTACTTTTTTGGGCTTCTGGCGGTTTCTAAGACAATTTGTGACGCTGATTTCAAATTTGGGATCCATTTTAAATAATTATATGCTCCACTGGGATCATGCGCATCCACAGGTCAACCGAGGTCCCTCAGATGACCTGACATGACCTTTTTTAATTTGGCAGTTTTTAGGACATTTTGTGACGCCGATTACGAATTTGGCACCTATTAAGCATTATGGTATGCTCATT
This sequence comes from Chirona hameri, assembly GCA_036785665.1. Taxonomy (NCBI): domain Eukaryota; kingdom Metazoa; phylum Arthropoda; class Thecostraca; order Balanomorpha; family Balanidae; genus Chirona; species Chirona hameri. Next base: position 17,447 of record JAXIVJ010003797.1, read on the forward strand.
CACGATTCTAGCTCGATACAATTTAATTTATACGCATTTTCAATTTGTATGACATTTGGGTCATTGACATGAACTCAGAGGTCACCTAATGACCCAAGACCTTAACATCGGGTATCAGCGGCTTCCTCTCGTCACAAGCACCACGCTCGTCTTTGAATCGAAGCTCTAGCTCAATTAGGGGCGAAACGCTAAGGGGAGGGGGTGGGTCGTACCCCCAACCCCCCCCCCCTACCCGAACACGTAGTGATTTTGCCCTACCCGGGCGAGGGTTAACCCGCGCACTGCAGGGGGAGTAATTTCCGCTCCCCCTCAGGTTTTCGCAGATAGCGAAAAAAAACGGCGGCGCTGCGCGCCGCCGGTTTTTGGCATACCTGTTGAGACATCACTTGCGCACACTTTGAAGGAAAAAAAATGACCTCGGGTCATCTCAGGGCAGGTCACCAGACCAGGTCAAGTGACCCCACCTGCAAAAACGTCTGCAGTTGTGCCAAAGCCAGTTTCTCACCGATCAGTTTGAAACTTACAGGGTGTCGTGAGGCCATAAGTACTTACAATTCATATATCTCGGAATTTTTATATCGGTGACCTAAGATAAGGTCAATTTCGTGACCTCTTCATAATAATTCAATGGGGAAACATTCAAATGCTCCCTATTTCAAGGATATGCATGATATTAGCCCAATTACTTCTGGATCATGTTATTATAGGCTATTCTTGATGAGCAATGTGTAAGTTTTGTTCAGTGACCCCTATGGAGTCATTTGAGGTAATCCGAGGTCACCATCACCTTTTTTGTCAATAACTCGCGATATAATGAAGATAGAGAAGTAAAACCGACAGCAATGTGTTTGTCTCGTCGAGACACGTCTCCCTTTCTGCAACATGACCTACTTGGGTCTTGACCTCAGGTCAAGGTCACGTGACCTGAGGTTAAATTTTGAAGTTGATCTAACAAGGTCACCATGTATATCAATCGAAGCGCCTTGAGCCTTGAAGAGACAACCACAATGGAGTAAACAGTTTTCCGTTATCTTGATTAAGTAAAAAGTTATTGTCGAAAAACGGTTTGGCAAATAAACAGATTTGTCCCCTTTTTGACCTCTGTGACAGCAGAAAGCAGTAAACGGCGTTTGATAGCTTGATACCAGTTATATCGAAAATATTTCAGTATTTGTTTTAGGTCAGGTCGAAATGCTCCTGCACAACAAACACTCGGAAACTGCAAAAGTTACAAGCATCGATCTGCCGGAAAATTGAGGTCACCAGAGGTCATCAAAGGTCAAATTTTCCATTTTTTCCTGTTTTAGGACTTCGCTCCAAAAAATCCCATATATCTCAGGAACTATGCTAGCTAGAAACAAACGGAAAAGGCGATCGCCAGCCATTTAAATTTGCAATCGACATGTCCTCAAATTTGATATCGGGTCAATATTTGAGGCTCTCAAATATTGACCCGAGATCAAATTTGAGGACATGTCGATTGCAAATTTTAATGGCTGGCGATCACCTTTTCCGTTTGTTTCTAGCTAGCATAGTTTCCGAGCTATATGGGAATTTCTTGAGCGAAGTCCTAGAACAGGACAAAACTGGAAAATTTGACCTTTGATGACCTCTGGTCACCTCAATTTTGACCGACATAAAACAATACTGAAATACTTTCGATAGAACTGGTATTAAGCTATCAAACGCCGTTTTCCGCTTGTCGTTACGTAGCGTAGTTTTCGAGATCCCAGGCCGTGGCGAAGTTTAGTTCCAACTAGGCCTGGCAATCCCCCCGTGACGTCACCGCGAGAACGCCCGAGGGCATTTACATGTTAAGGCTATGGAGGTCTAGGAGTTTTCCATATTGAGTTTCGAACACTTCTAAATACTATTTATTTAAAAAATGCATGTTGCTATGTTCGGTACTGCTTCTTCTATCCAGATCCGGGGTCGATATATGCATAACGGGTCATCTACTCCAATGACAAGACGTTTACCAGCATCATGTAAGCCAGCCACTAAGGGCGACTTTTGGTACCATGTAGTGCGATTATCACCCCAAATGTCATGAGCGACTTTGGAATGTACGATTTGGAGTACGGTTTAGTTTAAACTCGACGGATGGATGAATTACAGAGTTGATATAGATTAGATAATTATGTAGGGTAGCATTTTTTTGTTAGGTTAAGAAAAGTTATTTGAATTAGACGAATCTCCCAGCCCTGCCCTGGTTGGGAGGGGGTCATTTCAATCCCATCCTGAAGTCTTTCGGGGATAGCAGAAAAAACTGCAACACGCAGCACCGCAAAATTTGGTACAGCTATTCTGGCCACCCCCATTGTGTTAACATTTTGACCTTACGTCATCCCAGGTCAAGTTACCAGGTCACGTCAAGTGACCTTACCTCCAAAATGTTTAAGTCGTGACAAAGCCACAGTATTTGTCAGAGATATTTGAAAATTCCAGTATTGCATTCGGGCATATCCTTTCCGTTGCGACTCGCGGACTTGGAAGTTGGGCCTCGGGTACTTTGAGGACCACGAGCCGCCACTGGTTACAACCTCTTCGCTTTCCGCAATCGCGAAAATTAATGACCAGCATAAGACATTGTCACTGTTTACTACATATATTCCCGTACTACATTTATACCATACTACATTTGTACCGAACACACACCCCGCAGTGTCAGTCCCACCAGCACCACCGCTGACACCATCCACCGCTACCCGCCGCCACCACTGTCGACCGCCCGCCGCCTCAGAACGGCGAGTTCAGTCTCCACGAGTCAGCAGCGGGGACGGCAGGTTGACCAGCCTGCCGTCGCAGTGCGTCCACTGCAGGCCGATGCAGTGCGAGGGCGGTGCGTGCAGGTGCGGGTACTCGGCCTCTGCCCAGTCGCCGGAGTCGGCTGGCGTCGCCGCCGCGCGTCCCTTAGCGCCTTAGCGGTCAGCTCGCCGTCGGCCAGTGCCCGCTACCAGACGGAGAGCGCAGCGTTGGCCGCGGCCAGCGCCAGCACCGCTGCCATCGCCTCCCCGGCGCCGCCGTCTCAGTTTTATCAATATCCAATTGCCCACTCACCAGAATTAGTTATTACCTGTCCTTCCCTCCACAGGCTGTACATATCATTGCATCCATAAACCAGTATCAAGGATCCAAGTATCATTAAAATAAGGAATTTAAAATTTGCAGTAAAACTTGGAAAGAAGAGTGCAGTTGCAGCTCGCCTGTTGCTCCTAAACACAACACAGAATTTCAGAAATGTATTTTTTTTATGACATGACCATTTTTATCTGCAAAATTTTCAGCCACATCAATCGAGCAGTTGCAGAGACATAAGCCTCTGAAAACCATGGCTACGGTTGAGCCACTCATACATATATTTCACCAGCCAGAACGGGACCACACTGACAAGATCTCGTTGAAAATACCATACTTTGCAGCCTGGAGTATTATCAATGGTATCGCCACTGTCTCAAAATTTGTAGGGGCAAATCCAAGTTCTTGTGTATTTAACATGAGACCAGATTAGGGATGGTTCAAAATTACTAGTACGTACAATGTCCTCTGTTTTCCCAGGCCCAGTCACGGGTCGCGACGCCCATGCGTATTATTGTACACTTAACGCTGGGACTTTGGCCATAAACCCACCATTAGTTATTAATTAATCCCTATAATATACCTACCAATCGATAGCAAATATCCCATTTAGTAACAATGGGTGTCTTCCCAAAGACATTTTGCACTATAACTAATTCTAACTTTAATAATAAATATATCACTGCTTCCGTCACCTTGCCTGTCGCCAAACTTTGTTTACACGCCAGCTGACGACGACCGGTAAGTATAGACAGCGTTCATGGCGGCCAGGCTATGACAGCACATTACTTATTTACGCTGTAGGGTTAGGTTAAGACTTAAGCCGCTCAATAAACCCTATCACGCTCTCACTAAACCTCCGTTCCTGGCAGAGTGCAGGACTTGTATTTGAGCCACCACAACATGACATTGCACATTAATCACCAGCTCACAAAATTATTTGGCACAATTTTCACTCAAAATATAGTAATTGTTCAAATGATGTCATGGACGAATGACGATCCTTATTTTTCCTGTGTATCTTCCTGCGTCAATATATCTATCTGCGTAGATATAACGATGATCATGGTGGACAATCAGTTGACATCTTCCGGAAATATTTGTGTTTCAACAAAGTTAGGTAAGATACATTCCAAATAACATAACAGGTACAGAATAGGGTAACGGTGGGGCTGGCGTCACCGTCCGGGGCTGGCGTCACCCTCGCGGCCGGGCAATCAAATCAAGGTTCAGGTTACTATCACCGTTGTTGGTCTGGAGTCATGGGGAATCTTAATGACGTCACCAGATTCTGGCTACGAGCGAATCTTAGGCGGACCTGATCGGAATTAATGGCTACGAGCTGTAGGCCGACCCGATCGGACTTAATGGCTACGAGCGGTAGGCCGACCCGATCGGACTTAATTACTACGAGCTGTAGACCGACCCGATCGGACTTAATAGCTACGAGCTGTAGGCCGACCCGATCGGACTTAATAGCTACGAGCTGTAGGCCGACCCGATCGGACCTAATGGCGGGGTTAGGTTAGGCTAGATTAGGTTAGTTAAGTTTAATTAATTCCGATCGGTTCGGCCTACCGCTCGTAGCTATTAAATCGGGGCGGCCTATGATTCGCTCGTATCTGGTGACGTCATTAAGCTTCCCCATGACTCCAGACCAACAACGGTGATAGTAACCTGAACCTTGATTTGATTGCCCGGCCGCGAGGGTGACGCCAGCCCCGGACGGTGACGCCAGCCCCACCGTTACCCAGAATAGTGTCTTGAAAGATGCATAGTGCCCTAATAGTTAAGTTTTGTAACATCCAAAACGCTGTGGGTTTAAGGTCAGTATGACCCTTAATGCACTATGTACAAGAGTTAACATAATTATGATTGACATTGTATGTATGTAATATGTTAATAAAATAGTGTACTGATATTGCCGGCAGACCACAACAATGAACAATTTTCCCTTTCTACGATCTTCCACAAATATTTCAAAACGTATCTAGATAGCCGTTATGTAGTATTTCAATTCACTGATGGGAACTGTAAATTCCATAAATTAGAAAACTAGTAAAACATGATTACTCTCTTAACTTCGCCTAACTGTACTACACTGACACGCAAAAACTGAAGTTTCCCGCACCGTAGGTACCAGAAACGTAGTATGTTCAGCGTTGTTGATGTTTTCGTTTCATCTGTCTTTAGCGCGCAAGAATTGTATGATCTGGCAAAGTTAGTTGCTACTTTGGTGTTCAGTCAAATATTTCAGATTGCATACGAAAAGTTCTTAATGCTTCTTATAAATACAAAATTAAGAATTATGTGTCATCAAAATATGTTTTTTTATTTCTAAACTTCTAATATATGTGCGATAAATTGTTGCATGAATAAAATAATTAAATGTCATGGAAAACTTTGGTATAAAACTTTGTCCAACCTGTTGTTATAGGGCCTTGGCCTTGTTATAGGGACAAAACTGGAAAATTTGACCTTTGATGACCTCTGGTCACCTCAATTTTGACCGACATAAAAAAATACTGAAATACTTTCGATAGAACTGGTATTAAGCTATCAAACGCCGTTTTCCGCTTGTCGTTACGTAGCGTAGTTTTCGAGATCCCACGGGGGGATCAAAACCCCCTGCAGTGCGCGGGTTAAAGGTTAGACTGTCCCACCTTCCCAAAAGTTATCAAATGTACGCCGCTTGTGGTGCACAATATGAAGTAATTGCTGCCGAACACGATTATGACATTTGTTTCTGGCAAACAGTGCTCAATTTCATAAAAAGTTCATTTTTAATATTTGGGTTGATGACGTCATATTGAGCTCTAGAGAGCTACACAGAAATCCTTTACGCTGCCAAATTATGGCACAACTATTTCGAGACAATTCTGGCGCTTTGAATACAAAATCCAATTACCAAACCATTGAAGCAAATATCTCCAAGGTTCACATTAACAAGTCGACTACCATCACCATTTGGTAAAGAGAGACGTCATCGGCTTTAGACCCGTATTCAAATACACGTAGGGTTTATTCGTTACAATTGTCAAGACCAAGCTCAAATTTCTTTTCGATTAGACCTATGTGGACTGTGGTTGTTTTAACCAGGGTGATGAGGACGGGTGGAACGGATTTTAGTATGATTTATTTAGGATATTACTAGAAAAGTACTAGATTCACTACTATATACTATTTTTTTTAGTTCCATCTAAATATGTGGTAGCTTTACCGAGGAGCGAAAGCCGCGCAGGTATTACGATTGTTTACTCTTAGAGTAAACGAAACAATCTAAATGCATTGTAGATTATTCATATTTGTCGCTACCTTCTGTAGACTGTGGGTACGTAAGGCGCTGTAAAGTTTTAACTGTTAAGTTGTCGGGTAGAGCTTGATCTCTTCCATTTTCAATTCACGTTTTTTACCCTGCTATGCCCTACTGTGTTGTACCTGGCTGTACCAATAGTACGGAGAAGGGTAATTAAAATCATTTGGGGACTGGCTAGTGGCTACCACCGTCTTCCTCGTGATCCCAAAGTGTCCGATCTTTGGTGGCAATTAATTCCATGAGATGCAGCAAGGGAAGAGGTTAAAGACCCTAGGAATTGCTCTGAACATTTCTTGGAATCCTGCTTCAAAGAGCTTCACAGATTTGCCGCGGAAAGGACATATTTGAATGCATGTGCACAAAGACCAAAAAAATTATCATACAGCAAAGTGATTGTGATAGCCATGGCAGAGTTTGCTGCTTTCAGCCCGGAACAAGCGCTCTGCGTTTACAAGCCCGCCTTCAACTGTGCCACTGCCGCATGTGCCAATTTCTGTGCCTGCTGACAAAAACTTGTACTGCACCTACTTTGTCGCAGCAGCAGAGCTGGCACTTGTTAGCAGGAGTATGATGTGCACTTGTTAGCAGGAGTATGATATGATTGCTGTAACAATGTTTTAATGATCATGTATGTGTATGTTTCCATTTGTATTGCTTGGACGTAAATACAACATACATTTAAATGTTAAATCAAGCGTGAATCTATTAAAATATGTTTTTGATTCTTTGAATCGGAAAGAAGCAATTATCAAATGTGTATCCATGAATCGAGCGGTGATTGAATCATTCAGGTTCCAAAATGAATCGTGGTTGAATCGTTCCAAAAAAGGTTGAATCAATATTCAATAACCAGTCTGCAGTGTGATGACTTCAATATTGGTGTGACCTAAAAGTGACCAATAAGTTCTATATAACTTGTCACAAGTTCCTTCTGGGCTCCACTCAGCGTCTGCTGCCATCCATTCACATCTCTATTGGTGTCTAATTATTATTTTTTATAGGTCACCAGCATGGTCTGTGTCTCCAACTCCTGAGCGCCTCGACTGCCAGCGTCTTGCAGCGGCACATCGCGGGCAAAGAAGAGGAGGCGAGGTTCCTTCGTGTCGTGGACGAAGCGACGGATGTCCTCAACGCCAGCTACCCAGGCGACACAAAAGATCTGCGGAGACGGAGAGACTACCGTGGCAGCGATGAACAAGAGAGGGCTATCTCCGTCGCTGTGACGGAGGCCACGCTGATGCGTGTCGGTACCGCACGGTGCATGTACCCGTTCCAGAGAGGGATGGTCATCAGCATCCGGTCGGTGCGTGGCCTGTTCAAGGACCTCCAGGCAGAGTTCGGTGATGTGTTCGTCCTGACTCGCCGGCTCACGCAGGACAGGCTGGAAGGGTTGTTCGGCATGGTGAGAGGCCCGGGAGGCTCCAACCAGAACCCCACACCGGCTGAAGCGAGGGCAAGGATTCGCCTGCTTACCCTCCTGTTCGTCATGCAGCGAGGCGTAAGTCCCGTCTGCAGAGACGATGATCATGCGGCAGAGTCGGAGACTAGTGATCTGGAGGAGCAGCTGGATCAGGTGCTGGAGGTGGAGGCAACCGGCACCTCCGAACTGACGGCAGACCTGCTGGAGTTCACCGGACCGGTGGAGGTGATGACAGCGAAAACAGACGGCGATAACGGGGAGGACATGGACGACCTGAGGGATGTGGCTGACCTGCTTCACCATGCGGAGGCGTCCCAGTCAGCAGCATGTCGTCGGCCGCGCGGGACACGGTCACCGGTGTGTCCGCGACAGAGAGCGCCATGGCCTACATCGCCGGCTACATCGCGAGGAAGAGGCCCGTCGACCGCTCCCTCTGTGTACCATCCGCCTCGGCCGAGTCGGTGCCTCTGCAGGCCCTGTGGACCAGGGTCGTCAGTATCGGCGGCCTGACGGTGCCCATGGAGACATTCTACGCCACCTTCAAGGAGGTGGAAGCGGTTGTCTGTGCCCACCACGCTCTGGAGCCCGATGGCTTAAGCCGAAGGTCCGTGGCATCAAGGACTTTGTTGTGGTCCTCCAGGACAAGTTCCCACGCGTCCATCCCAAGATTCGCGCCTCCTTCGCCCGCGTCCGGACATTTATCAGGATGGGCAACATCAACAGGGCCCGACGCGCCGAGTCTCGGGCACGGTGAGGAGCGAGGATGTGCTGGCACCACGCACAGTGCAAACTAGTGTATAGGCTGTAGTGAATAGGCTGGACAGTTGTGCTCATTCACTCATGTCATGTTTTTCTCTTGTTTTGTTCATGTCGTTTTGTTGTCAACTTCTCAGGTACTGGCAGAATCGAGAGGGCTGTTTTATTTTGTACCGTAAGTCTGCTGAGGCCTGAGGTGCATGTCACTTCCATTGTTCTGGTGTGTGTATAACAGGATACTGTGTGATTCGAAATCTGTTGCTAGATTTAACCCAAAGATATGGCATCCGAGATATTCAGTTGCATATTGTCGTGAGATCTGCTGGGATCCTAGATTCACCACTGATTGTATGTTGTGGTATGCTTATCACGGTATCATGTGTAATCCGATATCTGTCGCTTAATTTCACCCGGAGATCCACTGGTATCTAAGATCCATTGTTGCATTTGTTGTGAGGGCTGCTTGGATATCAGTCATTGAATTGTGTGGAGGGATCTTCTTGAATCGGGCTTCAGTCTCTGGTAATCCATGTAGGAACAAGTTATCTCGTACGTGCGTCATCTTGTCTTTTGCATCAATTGTGCCACTGTAGCTCCTACAATGCTGTTGTATTATTGCTGCTACAGTGCTTTCAATAATGATTTATTGGAGTAACTTTTCTTTCAATGGCTTGGTTGTCAGTTTTCGTAAAAGACAGGATGTGAAGTCGGAGAAACGAAGAAAAAGCTCTGGAAAACCAGTTGTCAGTTCAATGTTTTTTTTTAACAATCTTCGAACGAGTATGATATGTAATCAATGTGTATGTTTTGCTTTACTTACGTTTTAATGAGTCTATCAATCAGTGTAAAAGCTGGAAAGAGGTATTTCACAAATATATTCCTATTGTATTCACTCATACATGATACACACTACTACTTAGTACTCACAGCTTGTCACACTAGCAGGTCGCGATATGAAATGACAAACGAGAAAGATAAATACGACAATTACCTATTAACAAGTTATCATCGCGGAATTACTAAATATCAAGCCGGAGAAGATGGTTTAAATCAAGTTAATTTCGACAAAACATTTTAAACAGTTTATTTTGTCGATAAAAACATAGTTATCGACCATCAAAAATAATGTAACATAATTCCTGCGCTAAATCACCCTTACCCGAGCGGGATTCGAACCCACCACCCTCGCATCCGTAGTCTAATGCGCTACCGACTGAGCTATTGCCGCCGGCGCACCGGCGTCGCCAGAAACTGGGCCAGACCGGCACGGAGTGCAGTCAAATCTTTACCCCTCACGCCCTAAAAATTTGGCTGGGTTAGGTGAAAAATGGTAGAGGAATCATCGCGAGATATTTTAACGATCTTTCTTTGGAGACTAGCTGCAGGCGAATCGGCTGAATAGAACTCGAGATACAGCTTCCCAAAGTTGGGTCATTAACACGGTGAACCCTATGGGCTAGTAGGAAAGTCACGCCCGAGAGCTATAGTGCTGCCAACTAACTTCGGAGGGGGCCGGTTTTAACTGCTACCCGTTACTATATTTCAATACAAATCCAACAACATGCTATCTTAACTCAAATATAATGTTAAGGTGGGACAGTCCCTTTAACCCACCAGGCGTTTTTTTGTTCGCCCCTCCCCCCCCCCCCCCACCCCACCCCTTTCGCTTTTTCGGTGATGAAAAAAAGGTAGCGATATCAACTTGAAACTTGGGTAAATTTAAACGCATTACTTGGCAACATGTGGGTAAATTTGTATGTCAACCCCATGCCAGGTCAGGTTACAGTGACGCCACAAAGCCCCAGCGGCTCCACAGGTTTCGGAAAGGTCTCGAGAGGTCACAGCGGCTACCGGGTGAAGCTGCGCATGCACTGAGAGGATATTAATCCCGTCATCATTGACCGCCATTTATTTACCAGAAAAGTCGAACACGAGGCTTTTCTTCCAGAGACGATCGACCACACCCAGGGGGCATTCCCAAGCCCAGGCAGGAACCAATTAATGTTGACACTTCTTGAAGCGCCATCGTTGCCGCAGCGGCAAGACTCGGAAGAGTCCAGTGAAGACCAGGGGCTGGTCTTCACTGGACTCTTCCGAGTTATCTTGGGGTCAGCGTGGATCGATAATAATAATTAGCGAGGGTTGCCTTTATCGTTTACGTTTCAAGTCTGTAGATAATGATGTAGACATGGTTGATACCAATCATGAATTCCGTGCAAACGAGTCCATACGAAACTAGGCGAACAGCCGCGGCTACATCAACACATTTTCGGCAAAAACTCCATTACAAGTGCGCTGCATCTTCGTAAGCCAGAATGGACTTCGCTTTCCCCTCCCAGTCACCAAAACCAGCACCCATAAGCGAAATATGTATTTTAACCGACTCTGTGGTCGGTCGCCGCTCGTCGGCCGCTACACAACCGGCATCAATCCGCCACACACAGCCAGAGTGGAGCCCCGCCCACCGGCTGTCTGCCTCACACCCACACAGCCGAGCGCCGACCTGGGCCGGGCCGCACTCTTAGACGGAACGCCGACCAGAGCCGGGCCACACTCTTAAACGGACCGCCGACCAGAGCCGGGCCACGCTCTTAAACGGACCGCCGACCAGAGCCGGGACGCACTCTTAAACGGACCGCCGACGAGAGCCGGGACGCACTCTTAAACGGACCGCCGACCTGGGCCGGGCCGCACTCTTAAACGGACCACCGACCAGAGCCGGGCACACTCTTAAACGGACCGCCGACCAGAGCCGAGACGCACTCTTAAACGGACCGCCGACGAGAGCCGGGACGCACTCTTAAACGGACCGCCGACCTGGGCCGGGCCGCACTCTTAAACGGACCACCGACCAGAGCCGGGCACACTCTTAAACGGACCGCCGACCAGGGCACAATCTCGAGTGTTCAAGTCGATATCGTTACCGAAATCAGTACGTTATCCGCAGTATGTCTGGATATTTTAGCTGAGTGCGGTACGCGCCTAGGTTGCTCACTATACAGCATCTGTCCCGACTTCAAAACGCTCCACCTAGGTCAGCGTTGGGTTTAGAGAGAATTATCAGCTGAACACCAATCAACATTGCTACGTATATACAATACAGGTGTCGGCACACACATATGCACGCTATATACATCCATCTAATACACAGCTTAAAAGTACAGCTTAAAACGTGAAGGTCCTTCACGTAGTAGTGTTCAACTCGTGCTGTCGGCACTCGTGCCTTACAGCCACTCAATAGTTATGTATTCTCGCCACTGCGGCAAAGGTGACATCGGACCATCATATACAATAGGCCAGCCCGTCTCTGGTACCGACACACACGTCCTGGCCTGCCATCATATACAATAGGCTCGTCTCTGGCACCGACAGACACGTCCTGGCCTGCCATTCGGTACCGCCGGCCTCCGCCGGCGACCAGTGTCTCTCGGGCGCCGCCGTCCACCGCTGTCTCGGCGGTACGTCGTACGACCACCACTCTCCTCGGCAGCTCAGTCGAGTATCATACCTGCCGAGTACTCCTCCAGATACCTGGTGACGCTGTCGCACACGCCGTGCGCCAGCCACAGCTGACTCAGTTTGTCGTACTGCGCCGTCTGCAGGGACAGCGGGTTGCCGCGCTGCAGGCCCTGGTCCGGCTCACAGAACCGGTCCACGTACGGCGGCAGATGCAGCGCCTCTGCCGGACACAGCACACACTACTGTTACACACACTGGCTCACAGATGGCACGCCCGATTACATTGATGATAAAAGTGTGTGTGAAGTTCTTTTAACAAATAATTAGGCGAAATGACGAACCAGATTACAGTAAAACATTGTCATGTAAACTAATACAAACGAACTTCATGAAACGCATCCGACGTTTCACTCAAAGTTCGGTGATCCTACACTATATTTGTGCGTGCGTGCATGTACGTGCGCGCGCGCGAGGGGGGGGGGAGGGCAGTGTTTTGGGGTTTAAGGGCACCACGTTCCCTGCCGCACACAGTTCTTCCTGCCAGCACAGCACTCACTCCTGGGCGACTCGACGCGGGCGGTGGTGGCCTCGCTGGTGTGCAGCAGGTACAGTTTGCAGCGGCGCACCACCAGCAGGACGCCGACGCCGGCGCCGCAGCAGACGGCGTGGCCATCCATACCGCGGCGGCCCGTCTGCCGGTGGCGGGTGCAGCTGAGGTCGGAGCAGAGCAGCACGCCGCACACCAGACACAGCGCCGGGCTGAGAGCGGCCTCCTGCTCGTCACACTCACACTGGAACGAGGACGCCTGCGCCGCGGGACACAGAGTCATAGAGTCAGAGTCAGAACCGCTCACGACACCCGTCAGGGGAAGACAATCTATGTTTTATTTATCATGTATTTGTGATCAGGTATGGTATTTGAGGATGCAAACTTGACTGCCTTCCTTGTGCAATACATGCCGAAAAACGACAGTACACGTTTACTAATCAGTGTCTTTAAGTACATTCTATAACAATGTGCTACATATGCCACAGTTAATTCAACCAAATTGAGCAGCGGCAAATCTTTATCACGAACCCACGCACCCACAAACGCACGCGCACACAGATATGGCGTCGCTTCTAACCTGGAGGATGAACGCGCACACAGATATGGCGTCGCTTCTAACCTGGATGATGAACGCGCACACAGATATGGCGTCGCTTCTAACCTGGAGGATGAACGCGCACACAGATATGGCGTCGTTTCTAACCTGGAGGATGAACGCGCACACAGATATGGCGTCGTTTCTAACCTGGAGGATGAGGTCGGAGTATTCGTGCGGCAGGTCGATAAGGCGACTGACGCCGGAGGGCACGATGACACGGGCCGGCAGCTCGGTCATACGTACGGCCAGACCCGGCTGTCGGCACCACCTGCCGGGAACAGACGGACAGACCCACCGGCACGTCAGACAGACTCACAGGCACGTCAGACAGACCCACAGGCACGTCAGACAGACTCACAGGCACGTCAGACAGACCCACAGGCACGTCATACATACCCACAGGCACGTCAGACAGATCCACAGGCACGTCAGGCAGACCCACAGGCACGCCAGACAGACCCAGAGGCACGTCAGACATACCCAAAGTCCTGCGAGGCGAGTAGTTCTAACCCTATGTCAGAGACGGGTACGTCGTCAGACAAGCACGTCAGAGAACACGGCGTCAGATTGAGACACGACGTTACCCACTCGTACGGCTGAGTGGGCGGAGGTGCACATGCTGTCCAAAGGCTTCAACAGACGGTGGACGTCAATAAGGGAGTACGCCGGGCCATCGAAGTGATCAGCAGACGAACATACCACAGGCAGGAGTGGGACGGAGCAGGAGGGCACTCGCGACAACGCCATGAGCAGCCAGCACGGTAGCTGAATGGCCCGCCCTCCGGCCAGGACAGGCCCTCACGACACGAACGCAGTCGGTGGTCGCCACAGAGACAAACAATACGTACAACGAACTCAAATTACTTTTCCTCCGAGGAAATCTCAGCATTGCGGTCGTGGTAGAAAAACAGCCCATCCACACCACACCACCCCGTGCGCCACCCTCCGAACCACTTCCGACACGTGCTCCGGTCGGAGCCGCCTGCCCCAGCCGACTCGGTCACCTGAACACCAGCTCCTGCACGGGGCTGTGGCAGTCTGTGGCCTGCGGCACGCAGAGCGAGTCCAGTCCGAGGTGGCGCAGCAGGTGCGGGTACTGGTCCGGCAGCGGCAGCGGCTGCAGCAGCTCGCTCGGCGCCCGCACCCCGGTCAGGAAGTGGAAGTAGAGCGCGCAGCAGCGCAGGAACGGCGTCACCGCGTTGATGACGTACTGCCGCAGCAGCAGCGGGCTGACGTCGGCCACCTCGATGCCAGCGGCGGAGCGGACCAACGTGTAGAGCTCGGCCAGCCACTGCTGCTCGTCCTGGTCCGCGGCCGGCTCGCCGTCCGTCTCCATCGGCTGCTGGCGCGTCAGCTCGGCCACGTCCATCGTCAGCAGGATCTGAACCAGGTGCAGCAGCAGCGACAGCCGCACACACTGCAGCTCCTGAGGGAGGACCACGTCCACGGTCAGCAGGATCTGAACCAGGTGCAGCAGCAGCGACAGCCGCACACACTGCAGCTCCGAGGGAGGACCACGTCCATCGTCAGCAGGATCTGAACCAGGTGCAGCAGCAGCCACAGCCGCACACACTGCAGCTCCTGAGGGAGGACCACGTCCATCGTCAGCAGGATCTTCACCAGGTGCAGCCGCACACACTGCAGCTCCTGATGGAGGACCACGTCCATCGTCAGCGTCAGTCCAACTCAGTCTCAGTCAGTCACCGTCAGACATATTTCCCGGCCCTGATCCCTCCCCGTCCTGTCTATTCTTTTTCGGTCTTGGACCGGCCCCTCTGACCCTGTTCCAACAGCGACCCTGCCCTCCGGCCGACTGACCTGCAGTGATCCGGCCGGCGCCAGCAGTCCCTCCTGCTCCTGTCTGGCTGTCACCGTGGGTAGACCGTGACTCAGCATCAACACCACGCCGAACGCGTCAAAGTCGAGCACAGTCGGCGCGTCGGCGGTCGGCCAAAGCAGCCGGCGCAGCAGCGCCAGGCAGTGGTGGCGCGCCGACTGCAGGCCGGTGGAGGCGGGCAGCAGCGCCGCGCAGACGCGCACCAGCTGGCGCAGACAGATGTGCGCGCGGCTGCTGTCCTCAGCCAGCAGCGGACGGCCGGTGGCGCGCAGCAGCTGCTCGGCGGCGTGGAGCGAGTAGACGCAGGTCTGGAGCACCACCTGGCGACGGTCCCCGCTGCCGGCCGGCTGCGGCAGGTGCGCCGCCTGGCGGCACGGACAGCAAACACAGGTTAGGCCCCGGGAGGTGGAGCTCGGACAGCAAACACAGGTTAGGCCCCGGGAGGTGGAGCTCGGACAGGATACAGTCAGCAGAGAGACCGTGGACAGGTCAGCCAGTGGACAGGTCAGCCAGTGGACAGGTCCGACAGTGGACAGGTCCGACAGTGGACAGGTCAGCCAGTGGACAGATCAGCCAGTGGACAGATCAGCCAGTGGACAGGTCAGGCAGTGGACAGGTCAGCCAGTGGACAGGTCAGCCAGTGGACAGGTCAGCCAGTGGACAGGTCAGCCAGTGGACAGGTCAGCCAGTGGACAGGTCAGCCAGTGGACAGGTCAGCCAGTGGACAGATCAGACAGTGGACAGGTCAGCCAGTGGACAGGTCAGCCAGTGGACAGGTCAGCCAGTGGACAGGTCAGCCAGTGGACAGGTAAGACAGTGGACAGGTCCGACAGTGGACAGGTCAGACAATGGACAGGTCAGCCAGTGGGCAGGTCAGCCAGTGGGCAGGTCAGACAGTGTACAGGTCAGACAGTGTACAGGTCAGACAGTGGACAGGTCAGACAGTGGACAGGTCAGCCAGTGGACAGGTCAGCCAGTGGACAGGTCAGACAGTGGACAGGTCAGGCAGTGGACAGGTCAGACAGTGGACAGGTCAGACAGTGGACAGGTCAGACAGTGGACAGGTCAGACAGTGGACAGGTCAGACAGTGGACAGGTCAGCCAGTGGACAGGTCAGACAGTGGACAGGTCAGCCAGTGGACAGGTCAGACAGTGGACAGGTCAGCCAGTGGACAGGTCAGCCAGTGGACAGGTCAGCCAGTGGACAGGTCAGCCAGTGGACAGGTCAGCCAGTGGACAGGTCAGCCAGTGGACAGGTCAGCCAGTGGACAGGTCAGCCAGTGGACAGGTCAGCCAGTGGACAGGTCAGCCAGTGGACAGGTCAGCCAGTGGACAGGTCAGCCAGTGGACAGGTCAGCCAGTGGACAGGTCAGCCAGTGGACAGGTCAGCCAGTGGACAGGTCAGCCAGTGGACAGGTCAGCCAGTGGACAGGTCAGCCAGTGGACAGGTCAGCCAGTGGACAGGTCAGCCAGTGGACAGGTCAGCCAGTGGACAGGTCAGCCAGTGGACAGGTCAGCCAGTGGACAGGTCAGACAGTGGACAGGTCAGACAGTGGGCAGGTCAGACAGTGGACAGGTCAGACAGTGGACAGGTCCGACAGTGGACAGGTCAGACAGTGGACAGGTCAGACAATGGACAGGTCAGACAGTGGACAGGTCAGACAGTGGGCAGGTCAGACAGTGTACAGGTCAGACAGTGTACAGGTCAGACAGTGGACATGTCAGCCAGTGGACAGGTCAGCCAGTGGACAGGTCAGACAGTGGACAGGTCAGACAGTGGACAGGTCACACAGTGGACAGGTCAGACAGTGGACAGGTCAGACAGTGTACAGGTCAGCCGGGAGACGAGACGGAAGAAGGGCCAGACAGGAGACGAACGAGAGTCAGACAGGAGACGGGTCGCAGCATTGTTGGTGGGAGCTTATTAGTTTGACTGGGTGACCTGCTCAATAAGTTGCGCAACCCATCTCCCCTAAAAAGCCAACCGTGACAGTCCAAAATGGAATTATTTGGTACAAACAACTAATAAAACACAAAATCCACCATCCCGTACCCCTGCCTTGTCTCCCTCACCATGGTTGATCACGGGCATCCCAGGTCACAGCGCTGTTCGCCCGTGCCACGCAGCATAGTGGCCGCCCCACAGTACCAGCCCGGCCCAGAACCCACCCCACCCCACCCCACGGCAGCCGGCCGCCGCCCGTACCGTGTAGGCCGACTGGAAGAAGCGGTCCGCCATGTCTCGAGTGGACATGTGGGTGGCCGGAGGCGGGATACCTAGCCGCGACACGGTCATAAACTGGCCACCTGTCGCGGAGAGAACGCAGAGGTCAAGTCAGGCCAGGTTAGGTCAGGACACGGCCACCGGACACTGCGTTCGTCACATCCGGGTGGACTAGGCTCAAATGGCTCTACGAAGTGGTGGCAGGACCAGTTGCCTTGAGCACGGGAAGCAGAGCCTGGCTCTGTCGTACCACATCGACACAAACTCACCCCGAAGCGAGCCAACTCCTGGGAGTATGCTGAACGTTGTTGTTGTCTCCTCCTGGCCGCGGCCTAGGGGGCCGCGCCATAGCCCCGGATGTGCTCCTTGTACCGTATGTACCCCGCGGCCAAGGCCTGACGACGTCCGCGTCTCTCCTCGCCTCCGGTGTCGGATGGATGTGTGTTGCCCAGCAGGCGGAGGCGGACTCCGGCCAGGCACGGGTACCGGCAGAGCACGTGCTCTGGGGTGTCCGCCCCCTCACGGCAGATGATGCAGAGGGAGGCTGGCCAGTGGGCACTCCTTGCTGCTGCACTGGGTGCACGCTGGGATCGGCCGGCGGCCGATCCGATGTAGATAAGATTACATACGATTTTGTTTGTCCGTGCCTGGGCGGTGCCCGCCTTCGCCTGCTGGGCAACATCCGACCTCTACCGGATATACTCCGAAGTGAGGACGTCGTCGCGGCCTTGGCCGCGGGGTACCTACGTCACAAGGAGCCCCTCCAGGGCCATGGCGCGGCCCCCTAGGCCGCGCCCAGGAGGAGATAACAACAACTCACTAGCTCGGGTGGTCATCTGGCTGGAGATGGTCTTGGCGAGGGTCTGCGGCCAGTCTGGGTCACAACAGACGCAGGAGTCGTCAGCAGAGTCGTTACCGCGTATCTACAGACATGGAGGCCAGCTCAGGTCAGCTCAGGTCATCGCAGGTCAACTCAGGTCATCGCAGAGTAATTAGACAACCAAAGGTAACATAAAGTACCGCAAAACAAATCAGCGGCACGCCAGAACAGAACGAATGATCCCAACAAGCTTACCATGGTATATCTGGCGAAAACAGTACAAGGCCAATCTGAGTCAGGTCAACTCCGGCCGGATCATACCACTCTTTGCCAGCTCCCGAACTACGCATGACTCCAGCGATCCAGTTCACCACACTACAACAGGGCCGGCCACTCTCTGGGTTACTGACTCCAACACACGGGGACATGACTGTCTGACCTCTGGAGGGGGGGTCCCGGGTGTCACTGACCGTGGGTCCGCTGGCCACCAGCAGGCCGGACAGCCAGACGCCGATGTGGTCGGCGGCGGCCGTGGCGGCGGGGGACGGGCTCGGCGCCGTCCAGTCGGGCACCAGCGGCACCACCGTGTTACTCAGCCGCTGACACAGCGGGCACAGGAACTCCTGCCTCTGCACGTCAAACGACGACAAGTACTGCACCCTGCCGGAACAGGATAAAGGTAGTCAGGTACTGCACCCTGCCGGAACAGGATAAATGTAGTCAGGTACTGCACTCCACAGGGACAGGATAAATGTAGTCAGGTACTGCACCCTGCCGGAACAGGATAAGTGTAGTCAGGTACTGCACTCCACAGGGACAGGATAAATGTAGTCAGGTACTGCACCCTGCCGGAACAGGATAAATGTAGTCAGGTACTGCACCCTGCCGGAACAGGATAAAGGTAGTCAGGTACTGTACCCTGCCGGAACAGGATAAATGTAGTCAGGTACTGCACTCCACAGGGACAGGATAAATGTAGTCAGGTACTGCACCCTGCCGGAACAGGATAAATGTAGTCAGGTACTGCACGCTGCCGGAACAGGATAAATGTAGTCAGGTACTGCACCCTGCCGGAACAGGATAAATGTAGTCAGGTACTGCACCCTGCCGGAACAGGATAAATGTAGTCAGGTACTGTACCCTGCCGGAACAGGATAAATGTAGTCAGGTACTGCACTCCACAGGGACAGGATAAATGTAGTCAGGTACTGCACTCCGCAGGGACACCAGGGCCCAATCTTACCAAGTGCCGGAATCACGCCCAATCTTACCAAGTGCCGGAATCACGCCCAATCTTACCAAGTGCCGGAATCCCGCCCAATCTTACCAAGTGCCGGAATCACGCCCAATCTTACCAAGTGCCGGAATCACGCCCAATCTTACCAAGTGCCGGAATCACGCCCAATCTTACCAAGTGCCGGAATCGCGCCCAATCTTACCAAGTGCCGGAATCACGCCCAATCTTACCAAGTACAGAGTGATCGTGTTATCGGTTTTACTATGTGACTTCACCTGTCAGTGGGGGCGACCCTGTTGGTGATCTGCTTAATAAAATACAAACGAATAAGTGCCGGAATCGCGCCCAATCTTACCAAGTGCCGGAATCGCGCCCAATCTTACCAATGCCTAAGTACGACATTTGGGACGCCGGCCTCCTTAACTTTCGAAACCCGAGATCGAACCGGGAACATCCCGACCTTCAGTTCAGCGTTCTCCCGACTGAGCTATTTCGACAGCCAGCTTGAACAAACCAAACGCCGTGGTTCCCTAAGTGCGGCATTCTGAGCACTCCATTCACGGCATGCCGTACTTACGCATTCCCGGCTGATTTGATAAGATTGGGCCCAGGTGACCGGTGTCAGGTCATGATAAGATTGGGCCCAGGTGACCGGTGTCAGGTCATTATAAGATTGGGCCCAGGTGACCTGTGTCAGGTCATGATAAGATTGGGCCCAGGTGACCGGTCAGGTCATGATAAGATTGGGCCCAGGTGACCGGTGTCAGGTCATGATAAGATTGGGCCCAGGTGACCGGTGTCAGGTCATGATAAGATTGGGCCCAGGTGACCGGTGTCAGGTCATGATAAGATTGGGCCCAGGTGACCGGTGTCAGGTCATAAGATTGGGCCCAGGTGACCGGTGTCAGGTCATAAGATTGGGCCCAGGTGACCGGTGTCAGGTCATAAGATTGGGCCCAGGTGACCGGTGTCTGGTCATAAGATTGGGCCCAGGTGACCGGTGTCAGGTCATGCCCAGACACCGCAACTTCCCATAGCTCAGGGGAACACCATATGAGCGGCACAGCAACTTTGTAATTGCGGCGTCCTAAGGCCGGAACACCATGGCGATGATTTGTGCTGAACGGCGTCGCAACTAGGAAGGTTATAGGGTGCATCCAAAGCACCATGATCAAAGCAAAAGTCCGACAGCACGTACGCTATCAGTAGGTAGGCTATCGGCAGCAACACAAGAGTACAACATCCAGCCTGTCACAGCCGAGCGGCCGCTGAGATCACCAACGCCCAACTGAGGCGGTTTCACACGTCCGAGTATATCGCAGAGCATATCACGCTCCAACTACGCACCTGGGATGAGCGCGTCTGTCTCGCGCCACGCTGTCAAAGTGCCTCTGCCAGCAGGCGGCGTGCATGGTGTGTCCACAGCTGGAGGTGTGCGGCAGCCGGTGCAGCGAGCTCGGCACGTACAGCACCGGGTTGGCGGCGCGCGAAGACCGGTCCCGCGACAGCACCGTCGACAGCTGCACGAACGCCGCCATCACCATAGCCGGCCGCGTGCTGGACACCTGCTCGGTGGCCTGGCACAGGATGCACGTGTACTCGGCGGGCGCCGCCGGCCGGCCAGACTGCCGCGGGCCCAGGCACACGGGCCACTCGTCGGCGCCGGCGCACTCGCTCAGGTCCATGGCCGAGCCGGTAACGGCGCGCGCGCGGCCGGCCGTCAGCGCGCTGCCGGCCGCCGCCCGCTCGGCCTCGGTCTCATCCTGCTCGGACAGCGCCGTCACGTTCTGCGTGATGAACTTCTTCTGCTGCGCCTGCATCTGACCGAGGATGCGCTCGCGCCGGGCGGCTGCCTGCGTGCGGCGCCGCATCCGCTCACCGCCGGCGTCCTCGGCGGCCGAGCTGTCGGGCGCGGCGGCCGCCCGGCCCAGTAGACGGTTCAGCTTCGTATTCACCCAGGAGAGCAGCTCGGCGGCGTGGGGGCTAACGCGCGGGTTACCCACCTGAAGGCAACCAGGCAAATACCAGCAGATGAAATAGCAGACCACCGAATCGGCCATTTATCACACCTTTATTCGATGTATCGTGAACATTCCACCAGACTGACTGACTGCCTGGATGACGAAATCCACTAAAGTGGCCGAAAGCTCCTTAACCCTATTTGTAACAGGGGGGGGGGGGGGATTCCGCCCCCCTCATATTTTTCGCAGATATCTCCAGAACGGCTGGGCGCAGGGCCATGACATTTTGGGACTTTTCATAGAATTGAATACCGCATTTGGAGTCAAAATTTTGAGTTCTTAACCTGAACAGAGGCGGTTCCAGGGCACAGTTTTGGGTGGGTTCGGAGGCGATATTTGGCGATAATACGGAAATGCGATCTTCACGGTTTCTTCCTAACTGCCTCAAGTATGAAGGAGTTACATCGGTTTACGGTGATTGCAACAAGTGAAAATGGGCTGATGTTAATGAAATCTTATAAAAATTGCATGGCAGAGGCGGTTTCAGGGGCTTGAAAAAGGGGGGTTTCCAGGAAGTATTCAATGCTTGGCGGGAAGCAAATAGAGCAATGTAAGGGGCATTTATAGTTATAAAGATGTAAAAGATAGCTTCTGCCTCCATTATTTGCATAATTTATTACATATATAGTTTCAGGGGCGTGTTCAGGCACATGGAAAGAGGGGTGACTGGCATAGTGATGACGATATGCCAGCGATAACGGCGCAATAGACGGTTAGCTTATAATGATATATGCACATATAAGGCCAGAAAAGGGAATAGTCATTTTTTTTTGCAGAGGCGCGCTCAGGAATGGAAGAAAGGGGGTCATATTATTGCAAGGGAACTATGAGGCATGGGCGTACAATGACATAACATACTGCAGTTTTCGGATGAAACACGCACCACAGGCTACTCTACGAACGATTATAAGATAATAGGCGAGTCCAGGTAGGGTAAAAGGGGGGTAAGCAATGTTAATTGAAGTTGTAAGCGAAATAGTCACTGTTGACTAGTTAGTATCATAATAGCGGATAATATACTTATCAAAAGGTCTTGCACCGCCCCAGTTTGGATCCTGGATACGCCTATGATGAAGTACAATATGCAAAAAGGAACTCTCTACGATCAGTAACATATTTATAGTGCTGGGTAGCAACTTGTCTGCAGTTAATATTTTTCCCCAATTTTACCTCCCTTTTTCACTAACCTGGTACCGCCTATGGCAAAAATGATTTTTAACTGTTTTGTCTAATGTCACAATCACATACCATTGCATTTATCAAAAAAACAACATCAAAAAATGGTTTTATTACGCATTTACTTCACCTCCATATTGAGTGCCCTGCACACGCCTATGATTTTTGCATTTTCAAACGCCACCGTCATATATCAATTTCCAATTCAATCTCTATCGATTCGTAATAGTTGTGTTAAAATCGGTCGATAAACATGAAAGCTATGTAGGATCAAAAATACCACTAAAATGTGTAGTTTTTGCCCCCCTGTTGCCCCCCTATCAAAACAATTATATATTTTATTATTTAGAAATGTAGATCGTGTTGAGGGGAACCAAACACCGTTTCATTTGTGAAAATCGGACGGGTAGATCTCGAGATCTCCGGGGGGGAGGGGGGGGCGGAATCCGCCCCCCCCCCCCCCTGTTACAAATAGGGGTAGCCAGGAGCCTGTTACAAATAGGGTTAATACAAACAATAACTGGTCTGAACAAATTAACAAAGTCCCCAGACCGCTAAGGCAGTTAAGCAATCACACAAGAACGCCATATTCCATAATCCTGCTAGTAACTGGTGCACATTCGTAATCCTGACGTCTACACACAGTCCTAGCGGCTCCATTCTGCTCGCTCACCAGCTTATGGAGCGCGTCCACGATGCCGACGCGCTGCGCCGGCCCGGAGAAGCAGAACGGCTCTGGCTCGTCAGAGGCCGCCTCTCGCTCCTCCTCGTTCAGGGCGGCACCGATCAGGAACAGCGACCGCAGCAGAATCAGCTCCAGCGAGGCCACGAACGGAGAGCCGAACATCCTGCCGGGGAGGAGGGGAGGAGGGACGGCCAGGGGACAGACATGAGGAGGTCAGATACCGAGATCAGATAACAGGCAGGGAGGGGTCAAATGCCAGATAAGCAGGGCGACAAAGGGGTCAAATGCCAGAGAAAGCCGACGGGCAAGACGCCTGATAGCCGAAGACAGAATATGTCAAGGACGGCAGACTCTAGCATCTCCATCTCGTACTCATGTACTCACGTACCCCAGCACGCACACATATTTAACCCTATTTGTAACAGGGGGGGGGGGGGGGCGGATTCCGCCCCCCCCCCCTCATGTTTTTTGCAGATATCTCCAGAACCGCTGGCTGCAGGCCCATGCAATTTTGGGACTTTTACTAGAATTGAATTCCGCATTTTGAGTCAAAATTTTGAGTTCTTAACCTGAACAGAGGCGGTTCCAGGGCACGGTTTTGCGAGGGTTCGGCGGTGACATTTGGCGATAATTCGGAAATGCGATCTTCACGGTTTCTTCCTAACTGCCTCAAGTATGAAGGAGTTACATCGGTTTACGGTGATTGAAACAAGTGAAAATTAGTTGATGTTAATGAAATATCATACAAATTGCATGGCAGAGGCGGTTTCAGGGGCTTGAAAGGGGGGGGGGGGGGGTTCCAGGAAGTATTCAATGCTTGGCGGGAAGCCAATAGACCGATGTAAGGAGCATTTGTAGCTATGAAGATGTAAAAGATAGTTTCTCCTTCCACTATTTACATAATTTATGACATATAGAGTTGCAGGGGCGTGTTCAGGCACATGAAAAGGGGGCATATAGATGCATGCATAGATGCATGGGCCTACAATGACATAACATACTGCAGTTTTCGGATGAAAAAACGCACCACAGGGTACTCTCCGAACGATTATGAGATAATAGGCGAGTCCAGGTAGGGTAAAAAGGGGGGGGGGTAAGCAATGTGAATTGAAGTTGTAAGTGAAATAGTCACTGTTGACTAGTTAGTATCATAATAGCGGATAATATACTTATCAAAAGGTCTTGCGCCTCCCCAGTTTGGATCCTGTATGATGAAGTACAATATGCAAAAAGGAACTATCTACGATCAGTAACTTATTTATAGTGCTGGTTAGCAACATACCTGCGGTTAATATTTTTCCCTATTTGACCTCCCTTTTTCACTAACCTGGTACCGCCTATGGCAAAAATATGATGTATAACTGTTTGTCTAATGTCACAATAACATACCATTTTATTTATAAAAAAACATAAAATAGTTTTATTCCGCATTTACTTCACCCCCATATTGAGTGACCTGCACACGCCTATTATTTTTGCATTTTCAAAAGTCATCGCCATATATCAATTTCTAATTCAATCTCTATCGATTCCCATTGGTTTGGTTAAAATCGGTTGATAAACATGACAGCTGTGTCGGATCACATATACCACTAAAATGTGTTGTTTTTGCCCCCCTGTTGCCCCCTATCAAAAATTCCTATTTTTGTATTTGGTGTAAATGTAGATCGTGTTGAGGGGAACCAAACGCCGTTTCATTTTTGAGAATCGGACGGGTAGATCTCGAGATCTCCGGGGGGGGGGGGGGGGGGGGCGGAACCCCCCATGTTACAAATAGGGGTAGCCAGGAGCCTGTTACAAATAGGGTTAACTCTCTCACTCTCTCGCACACCGCACTCATGCACGAAAGCACACGCACATACATACGCCCATTACATCCCCCTGCCACCCACCTGTTGAGCTGTTGGAGCAGCAGCTGCAGGGTGATGTCGCCGGTGACCACGGCTCTGGCGGGCCGCAGTGCCGGCTGGAACGGCGGCACAGGCGGCGGCGGCAGGCACACCGACTCGTCCCGCTGCTGGCGCAGCCGCCGCAGTCGCTGCTCGGACTGCGAGCGGTGGTAGCGCGAGAAGTGGTGCCACATCGGCGTGTAGCGGTGCGTGAACTCTGGGGGGAGGAGTTAGTGGATGATCTGGGACGTTTAAAAAAAAGATTAAAACGAGCTGTCTCATCAGGAAGGATGATTGCCATCGTGTGCATGCCATCGTGTGCATTAGCACACGCTGGCACAGTGTGATGTGTCGGATTATATACTTAGTTACTTGCTTATCAACATTTAGTTCCAGAGATAAACCTATGCATTTGAAAAGATAACGTTTCAAATCTTTCAACAAGTGATGGTAGAGGGATACGAGTGATACACCGCGGGACATCCCCACGATACGTCCTGGTTTGATGCGGTATGTGCGCGGCTGTCCGCATCTGGTTTGATGCGGTATGTGCGCGGCTGTCCGCACCTGGTTTGATGTGGTAGGTGCGCGGCTGTCCGCACCTGGTTTGATGTGGTAGGTGCGCGGCTGTCCGCACCTGGTTTGATGTGGTATGTGCGCGGCTGTCCGCACCTGGTTTGATGTGGTATGTGCGTGGCTGTCCGCACCTGGTTTGATGTGGTAGGTGCGCGGCTGTCCGCACCTGGTTTGATGCGGTATGTGCGCGGCTGTCCGCACCTGGTTTGATGTGGTATGTGCGCAGCTGTCCGCACCTGGTTTGATGTGGTATGTGCGCGGCTGTCCGCACCTGGTTTGATGTGGTAGGTGCGCAGCTGTCCGCACCTGGTTTGATGTGGTATGTGCGCGGCTGTCCGCACCTGGTTTGATGTGATATGTGCGCGGCTGTCCGCACCTGGTTTGATGTGGTATGTCCGCACCTGGTTTGATGTGGTATGTGCGCACCTGGTTTGATGTGGTATGTGCGCGGCTGTCCGCACCTGCTTTGATGTGGTATGTGCGCGGCTGTCCGCACCTGGTTTGATGTGGTATGTGCGCGGCTGTCCGCACCTGGTTTGATGTGGTAGGTGCGCGGCTGTCCGCACCTGGTTTGATGCGGTATGTGCGCGGCTGTCCGCACCTGGTTTGATGTGGTATGTGCGCGGCTGTCCGCACCTGGTTTGATGTGGTAGGTGCGCAGCTGTCCGCACCTGGTTTGATGTGGTATGTGCGCGGCTGTCCGCACCTGGTTTGATGTGGTATGTGCGCGGCTGTCCGCACCTGGTTTGATGTGGTAGGTGCGCTGTCCGCGGAAGTCCTGCTGAGTGGCGAAGTCGGCCACGTGTTTTACAGCCGCCTCCAGCAGGCCACTGTCGGCCTCCGGTAGCCGCTTGGCCACCTGTGAGTGCGTCATCGGCTTCACGCACAGGAACTGGATCACCTGCCGGCCGACCAGAGACGGGGGGTCAGGACGGTCACGGCTGCCGGCAGACCTCCCCGCGGAACACGGGGTAACAGCGCGACGGAGACGGCGATTCGTAGCCGTCAGGAGACACTGCGCCTGCCATCTACCTCGCTTAATCTGTTATGCACCATGTATCTACTCGTACTACCGTACTACCGTAGATACATGGTAGTACGTACCGTACTATCTACTACCGTACCTCGTTCTGGAGACACTCCTCCTTCGTGACGACGCCGACGCCCGGGTGGTAGCGCTCGGCGAACACGTGCAGCAGCAGCAGCAGGAAGTCGGCCATGTTGCTGTCCAGGTGCTCCCGCCGCTCACCCTCGGGATCGTCCTCCGGCTGAGGGAGACACACGCATCAAATGCCACAGATACACCAGAATACATCGTACTCCGACTGAGAGAGATGCGACCTGTTCCTTCCACGTTCTCTTACCACGGCATCCCCAGGTTCTCCCGCTATGGTCACTCATATTATCTCACCACGACTGCCCATGCCGATGATGATAATAATTGGGTCATAGGGCCGGACTCATCAAGCTCTCTCACCAGTGTGTCGCCATGTTCTCCGGCTATGGTGCCGTCCGTGTCGGCGGCTCCGTGGCGGAACAGGAGCAAGGTCACAAACTCGTCCGGGTCCATCAGCGAGGCACATATCTGGGCCACCTGCAGCGGGGCACGTCCGGGTACATCAGCGGGGGACATACAACAACAGGAGCGAGGTCACAAACTCGTCCGGGTCCATCAGCGAGGCACATATCTGGGCCACCTGCAGCGCGGCACGTCCGGGTACATCAGCGAGGCACATATCTGGGCCACCTGCAGCTGCCGCCGGGGACGTAAACGTCACACACCGACACACCACCGTTTGGGCCCGGTGTTTCGCTCATCATGAATTCACACAGAATCCCACTTAGTCAATTACGGGCACTTGGTGGGGTCATTGGCAAAATATGTGCCATCAACAGTTTGCATTGGAGCATTACCAAGAATTCGGTCATAACTAATAGGGCAGTCTGAGCAATCGGAAACAAAACTACCATCGCCAAGGCACCACTTAACAGTAGCCAACACTAGCTAGGCTCTAGTTCCATCTATTTGTTGCTATCACCGTGTGACGCAATGACGTGTCAAGTGCACATTAATTTCTCTTCGGAGCGCGTGAATGTGAGCGGTTAGCGCGGAGCCATCCCTTAGAACAAGGCTGTGCCACAGCACAATGTCATACCGTGCCCAGTGTACCACAATACCATGTCCAGTGTACCACAATACCATGCCCAGTGTACCACAATACCATGTCCAGTGTACCACAATACCATGTCCAGTGTACCACAATACCGTGCCCAGTACCCGGTACACGAACCTGGAGGTCCCTGTCTCGCATGTCGGCCACCTGCATGGAGAGCGAGTACCAGCTGCACATGATCTCCAGAGAGCGGCCGTTCCGCTTCCACAGGCCGGACTGCACCTGACGGGCACAGAAGACACACGGTCAGTCGTCAGCGGTCAGTCGTCTGTCAGAAACGGTCAACGGTCAGTCGTCTGTCAGAAACGGACATCTTTTAGTCGTCTGACAGAAACGGTCAGCGGTCAGTCGTCTGTCAGAAACGGCCAGCGATCAGTCGTCTGTCAGAAACGGTCAGCGGTCAGTCGTCTGTCAGAAACGGTCAGCGGTCAGTCGTCTGTCAGAGACGGACATCTTTCAGTCGTATCTTTCAGTCGTCTGTCAGAAACGGTCAGCGGTCAGTCGTCCAACACACAGTCTGACCGGCATCCTAGTCTGACGCTGATCTGCGAGTGGCCGATATCACCCGAGCGTTCCTGTCTTACCTGAGCGTCCATCACGAGCGCCCTCAGTGGTCGCTCCAGCAGCTGCGCCGGAGTGACCCGGTCTTCTAACGCAGTAAACTCGTCACTGTTGTAATGCAGACCGTGCGCCGCTGTCGACAGAGCAAAGGTCAAGGGTCACAGGTCACTAGTCACAGGTCAAGGGTCACAGGTCAAGGGTCACAGGTCAAGGGTCACAGGTCAAGGGTCACAGGTCAAGGGTCACAGGTCAAGGGTCACAGGTCAAGGGTCACAGGTCAAGGGTCACAGGTCAAGGGTCACAGGTCAAGGGTCACAGGTCAAGGGTCACAGGTCAAGGGTCACAGGTCAAGGGTCACAGGTCAAGGGTCACAGGTCAAGGGTCACAGGTCAAGGGTCACAGGTCAAGGGTCACAGGTCAAGGGTCACAGGTCAAGGGTCACAGGTCAAGGGTCACAGGTCAAGGGTCACAGGTCAAGGGTCACAGGTCAAGGGTCACAGGTCAAGGGTCACAGGTCAAGGGTCACAGGCCAAGGGTCACAGGTCAAGGGTCACAGGTCAAGGGTCACAGGTCAAGGGTCACAGGTCAAGGGTCACAAGTCAAGGGTCACAGGTCAAGGGTCACAGGTCAAGGGTCACAGGTCAAGGGTCACAGGTCAAAGGGCACAGGTCAAGGGTCACAGGGCAAGGGTCACAGGTCAAGGGTCACAGGTCAAGGGTCACAGGTCAAGGGTCACAGGTCAAGGGTCACAGGTCAAGGGTCACAGGTCAAGGGTCACAGGTCAAGGGTCACAGGTCAAGGGTCACAGGTCAAGGGTCACAGGTCAAGGGTCACAGGTCAAGGGTCACAGGTCAAGGGTCACAGGTCAAGGGTCACAGGTCAAGGGTCACAGGTCAAGGGTCACAGGTCAAGGGTCACAGGTCAAGGGTCACAGGTCACTAGTCACAGGTCAAGGGTCACATGTGAAGGGTCAATGGGCACAGGTCAAGGGTCACAGGTCACAAGTTACGGGTCACAAGTTACGGGGCACAAGTTACGGGTCACACGTTACGGGTCACACGTTACGGGTCACACGTTACGGGTCACACGTTACGGGTCACAAGTTACGGGTCACAAGTTACGGGTCACAAGTTACGGGTCACAAGTTACGGGTCACAAGTTACGGATCACAAGTTACGGGTCACAAGTTACGAGTCACAAGTTACGGGTCACAAGTTACGGGTCACAAGTTATGGGTGACAAGTTACGGGTCAAAGACGTTTGCAATTACGCAGGCATTGAGGTATACGAAATGAGGCTAAGGTTACACATGACCAACATCTGCGCGCTATGTTTCATAAGGACAAATTTAATAGTCCTTTTCATCATGCATGCAGCAAATGTCCATTTGTTCGCCTCTGTCCGACGGACAGAGAAGCAGCCAGCGAACCTACTAACCGGGGATTTTTGTTTAGACACGTGTACAACACGGACAGTACAACCTTGAGGCGTTGACCAATAAGCAACGCCATTTTCCTGTGTTTGATTCTCTTCAATGCCACTTCTATCCCCAGTTCCCACCCACAAGGTCAATGTCTCTTCTATCAACACTAGCAACACTATCAACACTATCACCACTATCAACACTATCAACACTATCAACACTATCAACACTATCAACACTATCACCACTATCAACACTATCACCACTATCACCACTATCAACACTATCACCACTATCAACACTATCAACACTATCACCACTATCAACACTATCAACACTATCAACACTATCAACACTATCAACACTCAACACTATAAACACCGTGCCCATTTCTGCCAGAGCACCGCCCTGCGAAGAAGCGTGCCGCTGCGCTCAGCACAGTTACTGACCGAGATGCAGGTGGAGTCCGGCCAGCAGGCGGGACAGCGGCAGCTCCAGGCTGACCGGCATGGTCATGGCGGAGAGCGGGCTGACGCTCAGTCGCCGGCCGAACCGCTGCACCTCCGTCCGGCGCAAATACTTGTCAGGAGGCAGCCGGGAGTGCAGCTTGGCCAGCGCCGCGCTGTGTCAAACACAGACGGACACAGACGGGTTCACAGACGGGTTCACGCCATGTGTTGGAGGTCAAACACCGCACGGCTACATACAGGCCCGGACCGGCGGCCTGGCAACATCGAGTAGAGAGGAATTACCAAGGAGTACTGCGGCGCTGCAGCGGAATGGCTGTTATGTTGTCCCTGGCCATGCTAATCAATACACATAATAGTGGATGCTTATATATTTAATTGGTCAATGATGAATGAGGAAAGTGAGCGGCAAGGTGTACAAGTAGAAGATGGAACATGCGCCACAAACATGTGTTCTCAAACACAACGCAAACATCATTCAATCTATATGTGCTTGGGAGCTAAAGTGCCCGAGTGTCACTCACCGCCATCTCAATATTTCACCGGCCACAACTCATTAGTGCATATCAATGACCGTAACTCGCTCGCTCCGACCGACCGCCACAGCGCTCTTCACCAATGCCACCAACTGGTCAGACTCGTCATATCCACCGACTAATAACACTTGCGATGTTACGCCCCACCGCTCTATGCACGCTATAGACGCATACGGAGAAGATATGCACACCTTTCGGCTGCGTTCGATGGCGTGGGGAGACTCGAGCCTGAGACCTTCCGATCACCAAGCAAGCGCTCTACCCAACTACACCATGACCCCCCCCCCCCCCCCAGATGTCCCCTGACCTATAGGCGTAGACCAGCAGCTGTCTGTCTGCCGCGCACCACTCCAGCACCTGGGTGACCAGCGGCGCCAGGCCGAACGACACAGTCAGCTGCAGCTCGTACGGAGAGTCGTACAGCACGTGGGCCGTCTGCGCGCGCACCACCGGCTCCATGCTCTGTAGCGAGAGGAGGGGGTAGAGGGAGAGGGGGGGGGGGGGGCACTGCGTTACGGCAGACAGGGAGCACACTGCAACAAGGTTGTTTACTCAAGTTCCCATCTGTACTCTGTAACTGCAGGCATAGCGGAATTTAACAGAGCGTGATCTGTGTACTAAATGTGAAATTTATGAGTCACTCATTCCGCATCTTTTATAATAGGATCAATGCGTACACATGCAAAATTGTATCGAGTCGTATTCCAAGGCAAACTTAGAAGAAGCAAATAACGATGAAAAGCAAATTGTGCTACCACAGACACGTCACCACAATCATAATGTTCACATTACTGACACAGTGGCACAGTGCTGAAAGCGTCTCGCATGACCAAAACATAGCCCGTCCCCACCTCACAGAGCCCCGCTCCCAACTCCCCCGCCGTCACCTCACAGAGCCCCGCTCCCCCATCCCCCCCGCCGTCACCTCACAGAGCCCCGCTCCCCCATCCCCCGCCGTCACCTCACAGAGCCCCGCTCCCCCTCCCCGCCGTCACCTCACAGAGCCCCGCTCCCCCATCCCCCGCCGTCACCTCACAGAGCCCCGCTCCCCCATCCCCCGCCGTCACCTCACAGAGCCCCGCTCCCCCATCCCCCCGCCGTCACCTCACAGAGCCCCGCTCCCCCTCCCCGCCGTCACCTCACAGAGCCCCGCTCCCCCATCCCCCGCCGTCACCTCACAGAGCCCCGCTCCCCCCTCCCCCGCCGTCACCTCACAGAGCCCCGCTCCCCCAACCCCCCGCCGTCACCTCACAGAGCCCCGCTCCCCCATCCCCCCGCCGTCACCTCACAGAGCCCCGCTCCCCCATCCCCCGCCGTCACCTCACAGAGCCCCGCTCCCCCCTCCCCCGCCGTCACCTCACAGAGCCCCGCTCCCCCACCCCCCCCGCCGTCACCTCACAGAGCCCCGCTCCCCCTCCCCCGCCGTCACCTCACAGAGCCCCGCTCCCCCAACCCCCCGCCGTCACCTCACAGAGCCCCGCTCCCCCCTCCCCCGCCGTCACCTCACAGAGCCCCGCTCCCCCAACCCCCCGCCGTCACCTCACAGAGCCCCGCTCCCCCATCCCCCCGCCGTCACCTCAGAGAGCCCCGCTCCCCCATCCCCCCGCCGTCACCTCACAGAGCCCCGCTCCCCCCTCCCCCGCCGTCACCTCACAGAGCCCCGCTCCCCCATCCCCCCGCCGTCACCTCACAGAGCCCCGCTCCCCCCTCCCCCGCCGTCACCTCACAGAGCCCCGCTCCCCCATCCCCCGCCGTCACCTCACAGAGCCCCGCTCCCCCATCCCCCCGCCGTCACCTCACAGAGCCCCGCTCCCCCTCCCCCGCCGTCACCTCACAGAGCCCCGCTCCCCCATCCCCCCGCCGTCACCTCACAGAGCCCCGCTCCCCCTCCCCCGCCGTCACCTCACAGAGCCCCGCTCCCCCAACCCCCCGCCGTCACCTCACAGAGTCCCGCTCCCCCAACCCCCCGCCGTCACCTCACAGAGCCCCGCTCCCCCCTCCCCCGCCGTCACCTCACAGAGCCCCGCTCCCCCCTCCCCCGCCGTCACCTCACAGAGCCCCGCTCCCCCCTCCCCGCCGTCACCTCACAGAGCCCCGCTCCCCCCTCCCCCGCCGTCACCTCACAGAGCCCCGCTCCCCCCTCCCCCCGCCGTCACCTCACAGAGCCCCGCTCCCCCATCCCCCCCGCCGTCACCTCACAGAGCCCCGCTCCCCCAGCCCCCCGCCGTCACCTCACAGAGCCCCGCTCCCCCAACCCCCCGCCGTCACCTCACAGAGCCCCGCTCCCCCATCCCCCCGCCGTCACCTCACAGAGCCCCGCTCCCCCATCCCCCCCGCCGTCACCTCACAGAGCCCCGCTCCCCCCTCCCCCGCCGTCACCTCACAGAGCTCCGCTCCCCCATCCCCCCGCCGTCACCTCACAGAGCCCCGCCCCCCCCCCCCCCTCCCCCGCCGTCACCTCACAGAGCCCCGCTCCCCCCTCCCCCGCCGTCACCTCACAGAGCCCCGCTCCCCCATCCCCCCCGCCGTCACCTCACAGAGCCCCGCTCCCCCCTCCCCCGCCGTCACCTCACAGAGCCCCGCTCCCCCATCCCCCCGCCGTCACCTCACAGAGCCCCGCTCCCCCTCCCCCGCCGTCACCTCACAGAGCCCCGCTCCCCCCCCCCCGCCGTCACCTCACAGAGCCCCGCTCCCCCCTCCTCCGCCGTCACCTCACAGAGGCCCGCTCCCCCTCTCCCGCCGTCACCTCACAGAGCCCCGCTCCCCCCTCCCCCGCCGTCACCTCACAGAGCCCCGCTCCCCCATCCCCCCGCCGTCACCTCACAGAGCTCCGCTCCCCCCTCCCCCGCCGTCACCTCACAGAGCCCCGCTCCCCCCTCCCCCGCCGTCACCTCACAGAGCCCCGCTCCCCCAACCCCCCGCCGTCACCTCAGAGCCCCGCTCCCCCAACCCCCGCCGTCACCTCACAGAGCCCCGCTCCCCCAACCCCCCGCCGTCACCTCACAGAGCCCCGCTCCCCCCTCCCCCGCCGTCACCTCACAGAGCCCCGCTCCCCCATCCCCCCGCCGTCACCTCACAGAGCTCCGCTCCCCCCTCCCCACCTCACAGAGCCCCGCTCCCCCTCCCCCGCCGTCACCTCACAGAGCCCCGCTCCCCCCTCCCCCGCCGTCACCTCACAGAGCCCCGCTCCCCCATCCCCCCGCCGTCACCTCACAGAGCCCCGCTCCCCCCTCCCCCGCCGTCACCTCACAGAGCCCCGCTCCCCCCTCCCCCGCCGTCACCTCACAGAGCCCCGCTCCCCCCTCCCCCGCCGTCACCTCACAGAGCCCCGCTCCCCCATCCCCCCGCCGTGACCTCACAGAGCCCCACTCCCCCCTCCCCCGCCGTCACCTCACAGAGCCCCGCTCCCCCAACCCCCCGCCGTCACCTCACAGAGCCCCGCTCCCCCTCCCCGCCGTCACCTCACAGAGCCCCGCTCCCCCTCCCCCGCCGTCACCTCACAGAGCCCCGCTCCCCCCTCCCCCGCCGTCACCTCACAGAGCCCCGCTCCACCACCCCCCCCCCCCCCCGCCGTCACCTCACAGAGCCCCGCTCCCCATCCCCCCGCCGTCACCTCACAGAGCCCCGCTCCCCCTCCCCCCGCCGTCACCTCACAGAGCCCCGCTCCCCCAACCTCCCGCCGTCACCTCACAGAGCCCCGCTCCCCCCTCCCCCGCCGTCACCTCAGAGAGCCCCGCTCCACCATCCCCCCGCCGTCACCTCACAGAGCCCCGCTCCCCCCTCCCCCGCCGTCACCTCACAGAGCCCCGCTCCCCCTCCCCCGCCGTCACCTCACAGAGCCCCGCTCCACCATCCCCCCGCCGTCACCTCACAGAGCCCCGCTCCCCCTCCCCCGCCGTCACCTCACAGAGCCCCGCTCCACCATCCCCCCGCCGTCACCTCACAGAGCCCCGCTCCCCCCTCCCCCGCCGTCACCTCACAGAGCCCCGCTCCACCATCCCCCCGCCGTCACCTCACAGAGCCCGCTCCCCCTCCCCCACCTCAGAGCCCCGCTCCCCCAACCCCCGCCGTCACCTCACAGAGCCCCGCTCCCCCAACCCCCCGCCGTCACCTCACAGAACCCCGCTCCCCCTCCCCCGCCGTCGCCTCACAGAGCCCCGCTCCACCATCCCCCCGCCGTCACCTCACAGAGCCCCGCTCCCCCAACCTCCCGCCGTCACCTCACAGAGCCCCGCTCCCCCATCCCCCCGCCGTCACCTCACAGAGCCCCGTTCCCCCTCCCCCCGCCGTCACCTCACAGAGCCCCGCTCCCCCCTCCCCCGCCGTCACCTCACAGAGCCCCGCTCCCCCCTCCCCCGCCGTCACCTCACAGAGCCCCGCTCCCCCAACCCCCCGCCGTCACCTCACAGAGCCCCGCTCCCTCCTCCCCCGCCGTCACCTCACAGAGCCCCGCTTCCCCCTACCCCGCCGTCACCTCACAGAGCCCCGCTCCCCCCTCCCCCACCGTCACCTCACAGAGCCCCGCTCCCCCAACCCCCCGCCGTCACCTCACAGAGCCCCGCTCCCCCCTCCCCCGCCGTCACCTCACAGAGCCCCGCTCCCCCCTCCCCCGCCGTCACCTCACAGAGCCCCGCTCCCCCTCCCCCGCCGTCACCTCACAGAGCCCCGCTCCCCCTCCCCCACCGTCACCTCACAGAGCCCCGCTCCCCCAACCCCCCGCCGTCACCTCACAGAGCCCCGCTCCCCCCTCCCCCGCCGTCACCTCACAGAGCCCCGCTCCCCCCTCCCCCGCCGTCACCTCACAGAGCCCCGCTCCCCCATCCCCCGCCGTCACCTCACAGAGCCTCGCTCCCCCCCCCCCCGCCGTCACCTCACAGAGCCCCGCTCCCCCAACCCCCCCCCCGTCACCTCACAGAGCCCCGCTCCCCCATCCCCCCGCCGTCACCTCACAGAGCCCCGCTCCCCCATCCCCCCGCCGTCACCTCAGAGCCCCGCTCCCCCACCCCCGCCGTCACCTCACAGAGCCCCGCTCCCCCATCCCCCCCGCCGTCACCTCACAGAGCCCCGCTCCCCCCTCCCCCGCCGTCACCTCACAGAGCCCCGCTCCACCATCCCCCCCGCCGTCACCTCACAGAACCCCGCTCCCCCAACCCCCCGCCGTCACCTCACAGAGCCCCGCTCCCCCATCCCCCCGCCGTCACCTCACAGAGCCCCGCTCCCCCCTCCCCCGCCGTCACCTCACAGAGCCCCGCTCCCCCTCCCCCGCCGTCACCTCACAGAGCCCCGCTCCCCCCTCCCCGCCGTCACTTCACAGAGCCCGCTCCCCCAACCCCCCGCCGTCACCTCACAGAGCCCCGCTCCCCCCTCCCCCGCCGTCACCTCACAGAGCCCCGCTCCCCCAACCCCCGCCGTCACCTCACAGAGCCCCGCTCCCCCTCCCCCGCCGTCACCTCACAGAGCCCCGCTCCCCCCTCCCCCACCTCACAGAGCCCCGCTCCCCCAACCCCCCGCCGTCACCTCACAGAGCCCCGCCCCCCCTCCCCCGCCGTCACCTCACAGAGCCCCGCTCCCCCAACCCCCCCGCCGTCACCTCACAGAGCCCCGCTCCCCCAACCCCCCGCCGTCACCTCACAGAGCCCCGCTCCCCCCTCCCCCGCCGTCACCTCACAGAGCCCCGCTCCCCCCTCCCCCGCCGTCACCTCACAGAGCCCCGCTCCCCCTCCCCCGCCGTCACCTCACAGAGCCCCGCTCCCCCTCCCCCGCCGTCACCTCACAGAGCCCCGCTCCCCCATCCCCGACGTCACCTCACAGAGCCCCGCTCCCCCTCCCCCACCGTCACCTCACAGAGCCCCGCTCCCCCGCCGTCACCTCACAGAGCCCCGCTCCCCCCTCCCCCGCCGTCACCTCACAGAGCCCTGCTCCACCATCCCCCGCCGTCACCTCGCAGAGCCCCGCTCCACCATCCCCCCGCCGTCACCTCACAGAGCCCCGCTCCCCCCTCCCCCGCCGTCACCTCACAGAGCCCCGCTCCCCCATCCCCCCGCCGTCACCTCACAGAGCCCCGCTCCCCCCTCCCCCGCCGTCACCTCACAGAGCCCCGCTCCCCCCTCCCCCGCCGTCACCTCACAGAGCCCCGCTCCACCATCCCCCCGCCGTCACCTCACAGCCCCGCTCCACCATCCCCCCGCCGTCACCTCACAGAGCCCCGCTCCCCCTCCCCCGCCGTCACCTCACAGAGCCCCGCTCCCCCATCCCCCCGCCGTCACCTCACAGAGCCCCGCTCCCCCCTCCCCCGCCGTCACCTCACAGAGCCCCGCTCCCCCATCCCCCCGCCGTGACCTCACAGAGCCCC
Organism: Chirona hameri; assembly: GCA_036785665.1. NCBI lineage: Eukaryota > Metazoa > Arthropoda > Thecostraca > Balanomorpha > Balanidae > Chirona > Chirona hameri. The sequence continues at coordinate 54,602 of JAXIVJ010003797.1, forward strand.
ACTCCCCCCTCCCCCGCCGTCACCTCACAGAGCCCCGCTCCCCCAACCCCCCGCCGTCACCTCACAGAGCCCCGCTCCCCCAACCCCCCGCCGTCACCTCACAGAGCCCCGCTCCCCCCTCCCCCGCCGTCACCTCACAGAGCCCCACTCCACCATCCCCCCCCGCCGTCACCTCACAGAGCCCCGCTCCCCCAACCCCCCGCCGTCACCTCACAGAGCCCCGCTCCCCCCTCCCCCACCGTCACCTCACAGAGCCCCGCTCCCCCAACCCCCGCCGTCACCTCACAGAGCCCCGCTCCCCCCTCCCCCCGCCGTCACCTCACAGAGCCCCGCTCCCCCATCCCCCGTCCCCACCTCACATAGCCCCGCTCCCCCATCCCCACCTCACAGAGCCCCGCTCCCCCTCCCCCGTCCCCACCTCACAGAGCCCCGCTCCCCCGCCGTCACCTCACAGAGCCCCGCTCCCCCATCCCCCCGCCGTGACCTCACAGAGCCCCGCTCCCCCCTCCCCCGCCGTCACCTCACAGAGCCCCGCTCCCCCCTCCCCCCGCCGTCACCTCACAGAGCCCCGCTCCCCCTCCCCCGCCGTCACCTCACAGAGCTCCGCTCCCCTCCCCCCCCCTCACAGAGCCCCGCTCCCCCATCCCCCGCCGTCACCTCACAGAGCCCCGCTCCCCCATCCCCCGTCCCCACCTCACAGACCCCGCTCCCCCTCCCCGCCGTCACCTCACAGAGCCCCGCTCCCCCATCCCCCGCCGTCACCTCACAGAGCCCCGCTCCCCCATCCCCACCTCACAGAGCCCCGCTCCCCCATCCCCACCTCACAGAGCCCCGCTCCCCCATCCCCACCTCACAGAGCCCCGCTCCCCCATCCCCCGCCGTCACCTCACAGAGCCCCGCTCCCCCATCCCCCGCCGTCACCTCACAGAGCCCCGCTCCCCCATCCCCCGTCGTCACATCACATAGCTCCGCTCCCTCAACCCCCCGCCGTCACCTCACAGAGCCCCGCTCCCCATCCCCCGCCGTCACCTCACATAGCCCCGCTCCCCCATCCCCCGTCCCCACCTCACAGAGTCCCGCTCCCCCTCCCCGCCGTCACCTCACAGAGCCCCGCTCCCCCAACCCCCCGCCGTCACCCACCTCGCAGAAGAAGAGCAACTCGAGCAGGGTGTCGAGTCCGCGGCGCACTCCTGCGCGTAGTTTGTCCGTCTGTGTCTGCGGCACCACGCTGAGCAGGTACCTGGCGTCCGTTAGACAGGAGAGCAGCCGCTCGAACCGGCGCCGCGACGCAGGGTCGGTGGTGACGGCCCGCAGCACTAGCTGACCACCTGCAGAGAGCCGCCGGCACACAAACAAAGCTCAGCTCAGCTCAGCTCAGCTCAGCTTAACTCAGCTCAGATCAGATCAGCTCAGCTCAGCTCAGATCAGATCAGATCAGATCAGATCAGATCAGATCAGATCAGATCAGCTCAGCTCAGCTCAGCTCAGCTCATATCAGCTTAACTCAGCTTAACTCAGCTCAGCTTAACTCAGCTCAGCTTAACTCAGCTCAGCTCAGCTTAACTCAGCTCAGCTCAGCTCCGCTCCGCTCAGCTCAGCTTAACTCAGCTCCGCTCAGCTCCGCTCAGCTCCGCTCAGCTCAACCCAGCCCATCCCAGCTCAGCTCAGCTCAGCTTAACTCAGCTCAGCTTAACTCAGCTCAGCTAAGCTTAACTCAGCTCAGCTCAGCTTAACTCAGCTCAGCTCAGCTCAGCTTAACTCAGCTCAGCTTAACTCAACTCCGCTCCGCTCAGCTCAGCTTAACTCAGCTCCGCTCAGCTCAGCTCAGGGTGGCATAGGACACGGGCAGACGAGCCATCTGGCAGCTGGTGAAGGGCGGGCAGCTTGTGAAGGGCGGGCAGCTTGTGAAGGGCGGGCAGCTTGTGAAGGGCGGGCAGCTTGTGAAGGGCGAGCAGCTGGTGAAGGGCGGGCAGCTGGTGTTCCGATAGGATCACAAGATAGCACGGGAAAAAAACAGTATAAGCTAGTAGCACAATTCACCGATTCGTGAAAAGAAAATAGTGTGTGGGACCAGCTGCAGACATTCTAGCATTAGCGCAAAACCCGAGTTCGGACCACCACAGCGCAGGATAGCCGATCTGTACCGTGCGTGTAGGTCCTCATCTCGTCGACGAGCGTGCCGAGCACGACCGAGAGCACGTCCTGTTCGGCTATGAGGTGGTGCGCGATGGAGGGCACTGTGTAGATCTGAACGGACAGCTCCTGCACAGTGATCTGGTCCTGGGCACTGTTCGGCAGCGACGCCAGAGTCTGCTCCCGGTACCGCGCCGTAAACATCTGACAGAAAACACACGCCGTGAATATCTGACAGACCGACACAGAAAACACGCCGTGAACATCTGACAGACCGACACAGAAAACACACGCTGTGAACATCTGACAGGAAACACACGCCGTGAACATCTGACAGACCGACACAGAAAACACACGCTGCGAACATCTGACCGACACACAAAACACACGCCGTGAACATCTGACAGAAAACACACGCTGTGAACATCTGACAGACGGACACAGAAAACACATGCTGTGAACATCTGACCTAAACACACGAACACACGCCGTCAACATCTGATACATGCGGAAACACACAATGTGAACATCTGGAACGAGAACACAGAAAAACTCGCTGTGAACATCTGACACACATGCACATAAACACGCCCGAACATCTGACAGACACACAGAAGCGCACGCTGTGAACATTTAACCGACACACACACACATAGAAAAACACGCAGTCATACTTCATTTCGCGATAACCAATGGTGTCATTGCCATTGGACACTATTTAGCAGTGACAGAAAACAATGTTCCAGTTTTCACGGGAGTTGACTGGTGTTTGCGGAATGGCTGATCATCCAACTAACCCAACTACTGATCGGTGACGATACACAGTCTCTGTGGTGTCGCAATGGACACAACCGAAACAGAGAAAAAGTACTGCAACGGACCGCCAAATACCGACCAGCCACGTTATTGCAGGCGCACGAGAGACACTCACGAAGAACGGCATGTTTAGATACGATGTGCGGTAGGAATACAAAGGAATCTACGACCCCGTCTATCTTGTTTGTTTGTTGGGGCTTAAGGGCGCGACGACTGCAAGGTCAATTTGCGCCCATTACCCCGTCTATCCGTCTGCTTTTCAATAATGCACAGAAAGCATTCTTCGCGGGTCACAGACTACCGAATGTGTTATGTGTTAGTGACACGCAAACTTCCGGCAGTTGCTTCAATGAAGTGCTATCGATTCAACTGAGACAAAGCCGTATGTCGCCGCACCACAGCGCTGTTGTTAATGCGCGTTGCGTTGCACCGTAATTGTGAATGCTGGGGCATTGCACCTTCAGAGCGCCGAAACCCGACAAAGCCATTTGGACCGGACGCTGCGACCGGGCGACCGGGCGCACCGGGCCCTGTTCCACCATATGCCGAACAGGTGCATTAACGCGAAACAGCGACAAAACAGCTGGAGCCAAACACAGCAAGCAGATGTGCGACACTTCCGGAATAATTAAACTCCTTTGTTTAATTGAAAATTAATGGGATAGTTTAGAGGCAGGTGCGAAAACAGTGTCTTTGAACTCTGAACTTTGAACTTTGAACACGCGGTGTCCTAAATGTTGCAGCGTTCGGCTCAGTCTAAAACACTGATGGATTCACACCACAAAGTCGTATTGTCTATACACTTTCGCCCTTATGTCTCTATGTCTCTAGCCTTTTAACATTTTTTTGCGCCTATTCTTTTGACTTTCATTCTATTTCGACTGTGACATTTGGCTATCACAATTTACTTCATTCTTAGTGTACTTTGGTGGCTCTCAAAACTGCGGAATGAGCATGTCATCACAGCAGCTGCAAGAGTCATGATCACAATCCCACCTTTACTGAGTAAACCAGTTTTAAGACAATTTAAAAAATATGGTATTAAAAATGCACAGCTATTAATTATTATGCTATTTTCCATTTCAATAGAGCAACTGAAATTCCTTTCATATTTCAACTATTTGCTTGGACCTGGCCCATCTCTGGCCATAGCAAAGGTCAATTCGTGTTTTACAAAAGCCCTACTACGATGCACGGGGAAATCAGCTTCATATGGTGTTTGGCTACACACACCAATTCACCATGCTCTCAGAGCTTCGAAGTTTACACAGAGCCAACAGCATCACTGCATTGCATAAAGGTGAAGTAAGCCAGGCTTCAATGTTGAAGATCTATACAATAGCATACATTGACATTTCATCAGGTACTGTGGGAAACCCCCTGGAAACATTAACAGCGAAGGGTAATTAAGTGTTTATACTCGGAATTACACAACTATACGAACAGCCACGAGTCCGTCGCGGCCGCGCATCCACCGGCACACCCACCTGGGCGAAGTACTTTTTGGACTCGATGTCCATAAGCATGCCTTGTATGAGGAGGAGGTGGCTCTCGTGCCGCGCCTGCTTCCACTGGCGGCCGTCACAGGCCATCAGACGCTCCAGCACGGAGGGCATCAGGTCCGAGCCGCCCAGCGTCTGCAGAATCAGGGCCAACAGCAGGACACCGGACTGTCAGGTGATATAACAATCAGGCTGCAGTGTCTCAGATACACGCGAATATAGACACGCACGCACGCACGCACGCACGCACGCACGCACGCACGCACGCACACACACGCACGCACGCACGCACGCACGCACGCACACACACACACACGCACGCACGCACGCACACACACACACGCACGCACGCACGCACGCACGCACGCACGCACACGCACGCACGCACGCACGCACGCACGCACGCACGCACGCACGCACGCACGCACGCACGCACGCACGCACGCACGCACGCGGACACAGCGTGATATTTCCAGAGATAGCCAAGAACAGCATACAAAGGCGTTGCAAATATACGTACAAATATAGCGTGACATAGGAAAAGTTCACGATATTTTCCGCCAGCATCAGACCTGATATTTGCCCTCGCAAAGCAAGACAATCTCCAAAACACAGAGACAGTGCAATCTGCATTTCCCAAACACAAATCTTCAAAACACATAGGCAGGGCACGAGCATTCCCCAGACAGCCACACAATGACAGTCCGATCGCTGGCAAATGGAAGTCTAAAATCTGCCGTGACACTATGTTTGCATTCTTCTCTCTCCGCCTACCTGTTGCATGACGGAGCTGAAGACGGGCCTCAGCTGGGGATGCTGCTCCAGCAGCTGGCGCAGATGGCGCACCAGGCGCAACGTGAACAGCTGGTGGGCGACCACATGCGTGTGTACCACGTGCAGCTCGGTGCGGCGCAGCTTCCGCGGCTGCTCCGGCTTCAGACGCTTCAGCAGCTCGTCACAGCCCTGGGGCAGAGAGGACAGAGTGAGAGACGAGATAGTGAGAGACGAGCCAGAGTGAGAGATGAGATAGGGAGAGACGAGCCAGAGTGAGAGATGAGATAGGGAGAGACGAGACAGAGTGAGAGATGAGATAGTGAGAGACGAGCCAGAGCGAGATAGTGAGAGACGAGCCAGTGAGAGATGAGATAGTGAGAGACGAGCCAGCGTGAGAGATGAGATAGGGAGAGACGAGCCAGAGTGAGAGATGAGATAGGGAGAGACGAGACAGAGTGAGAGATGAGATAGTGAGAGACGAGCCAGAGCGAGATAGTGAGAGACGAGCCAGAGTGAGAGATGAGATAGTGAGAGACGAGCCAGCGTGAGAGATGAGATAGGGAGAGACGAGCCAGAGTGAGAGATGAGACAGGGAGAGACGAGCCAGAGTGAGAGATGAGATAGGGAGAGACGAGACAGAGTAAAAGATGAGATAGTGAGAGACGAGCCAGAGCGAGAGATGAGATAGGGAGGGAGATGGCCACCCGCTCCACAGCCAATAAATGTCACCGCAGTCGGACAGTACCACTCAGTGGTACGCCTGCGACAGGCGTCTTTTATCCCAGACAGCAATAACGTGGGCGGCAAGTTAAAGGGAGATAATCACCTTTTGATTTTGTTAGCAACAATTTATTTGGCTACCGTTATCGTATTAAAATGTTATATAAATTTAAGAATAAAATACAATTATTCCCTAATTCAAAGTTGGAAGTTTGGGAAAATTAATGATCAGTATTTTTCCTCCACTATTGGAAAGCGCAACGCTTTTGCATCAATCTGTTCAACGTTGTTGAATGGGCACTTGTAAACAAATCGCCGACACTAAATAGGTCGCCGTAGTTTAGCTTGGCACCGGCCGGCCGGTGCCAAGCTAAACTGCCAATGTCAATGCACTTTTTCAAATGATTGTTGATTGTTCATATTTTTTTTGGCACATATTCGCAAAAGATAGAGTACAGGAAACATATTGCATACCTTCATGATAAATAACAATACGTAGGGAGGCTAATTTACTGAATTCGTTACCGAGTACTTGCTGAGTACCGACCGATATAAGCGTGGATCGCTTATCGGTAGGAAACTGCCAATATCGTTTGGTAGGAATGTTTATATGCAAAATGTGATGAATTTACATCATATTTTGGCCTCGTCTATCGATTTCAGGTGCTAACTCCATTTTTGTGGAAAAGTGATTATCTCCATTTAACCCTCGCCCTACGCTTCTTCTTTTATTGGGGGGCCTTACAGGCTCCCCTGAGGTTTTTCTTGAATAACTTTTGACACATGAGGTGCACCTCACTGAATTTTTGGTAGCTGAGTTTACAACAAGTATACGTAGGCTGTAAAAAAATTAATTGAAATTGGTCAAGAAGTTTGGGAGATAATAATGTTTTGATGATGTCATGTTGGTAAAAAAATGAGAAATATTGGAAAATCGTAGAAAACAGAGTTTTAAAGCAAATTGCAAACGCAATTCACCAAAGATGCAAAATGGCATTTTCTTTAAAATGGCAGTCTTCGATTTGCAAAATTTTGGGTTTTTGACCCCTAAAATTAAAAAAAAAATGATTTTTTGGGGAAAAATCCCCACAAGTCAAAATTTAAAAAGATATTAGAAAAACCGGAATATATGTGAGAGAACTGAGTATGGGTAATACCCATACCAAATTTTAAAGCAATATCTTCATGTTTGACTGAGTGATGGCTTCCGAAGTGCAAGAAACTGATGACGTCATTTTTTAAATAACTTTTTTTTAACATTTTTGGACAAGATACGAACAAATAATTACCTTTTTGTATTTCTGAGCCAAAACTGGTCTAGGAACATGCCTTTTTATTTACATTTATCAATTTCAAATTTTGAGGTTTTCTGAAGAGCAAAATCGCTGTTCTGGACGTGATAAATCCGAGGTAATTCACTTGACCTGGAAGGTCACCCGTTGACCTGAAACCTAAAAATCGCATACTGTTAGATTCCTCCCATGACAGGCAACATGCTGGTTCTTACCGCATTGCTCTAAGTTGCTTGGTTTGTAAGTTAACAGGGGGGCCTGTCAGCCCCCCCCCCCCGTAGGGCGTAGGTGAAAAAAGCTCCCGTAGGGCGAGGGTTAAAGAGGAAATATGTCGGGGATGATGCCAGTCCAGCGCAGGCCGGCAATACTGACAACTCACGTTGCAACGCGAGTCGCCGTGTTCAAGTTGTCTGCCTCCTACCACCAGCAGCCCCATAACCTGTCCCTGTCGGCGGCAGCCACGCTGCAACACTCCGCTGTCACCAGTTTGTGTTGGCGCCACAGCGGCTGCCTGTCAGCACCGACCACAGCGGCCGCCGACTGCCGTCCAGTCTCCGTCCCGCCACTCACGGTGATGCCGTCCAGTCTCCGTCCAGTCTCCGTCCCGCCACTCACGGTGATGCCGTCCAGTCTCCGTCCAGTCTCCGTCCAGTCTCCGTCCCGCCACTCACGGTGATGCCGTCCAGTCTCCGTCCCGCCACTCACGGTGATGCCGTCCAGTCTCCGTCCCGCCACTCACGGTGATGCCGTCCAGTCTCCGTCCAGTCTCCGTCCCGCCACTCACGGTGATGCCGTCCAGTCTCCGTCCCACCACTCACGGTGATGCCGTCCAGTCTCCGTCCCGCCACTCACGGTGATGTCGTTGTAGAGCAGGATGGCGACGCCCTCCTTCCTCAGCGCGGTCGCCGCCGCCTTGGCCTCCGCCGGCGAGCAAGGCGTCACTTGGGCGATTGTGTCGGCCACCTTGTCCGTGGCCGTGACGCCGAAGTTGTAGGCGACGGTGGCGTAGCGCAGGTGGCGGGGTGGGTAGTGCTCGCTACCCAGGTCCAGCTCGAGTGGCACGATCTTCAGCGTGGTGGCGTCCCGGTCGAACACGTTCAGCACGTACTGCATCGCTGTGGGCGCAACCAGGGCGGTCAAACGGGGCGGGCGGACGACACTCCGGCAGATAAATCAGGGAGATATCGGCACACTGAGAGGCGAAAAAGACCGAAGGCGGCATGTCAATACTGCCATACGTTAAATATATTTCCCATTTGGTGGCAATCACTGATCGAACATAGCATTCCCAGAATCAGACACGAGCTGCAGATCAAGCGGACCACTTGGAACTGTTGCAACTACCATGTGAAAACTACAATACTCTCACGAACAGTCAGAGTCACAGTCAGAGAGTCAGAGTCAGAGTCAGTTTGAGTTTGAATCTGAACTGAGTTTGAGTCTGGGTCTGGGCCTGGGCTAGAGTCTGAGTTTGAGTGTCTGGGTAAGCTTTAATTATAGTCTGAATGTGAGTCTGAGTAGCCTGAGTCTGTGTCTGAGTCAGTCAGTCAGTCAGTCAGTCAGTCAGAGTCAGTCAGAGTCAGTCAGAGTCAGAGTCAGAGTCAGTCAGAGTCAGTCAGCCAGTCAGTCAGCCAGTCAGAGTCGGTCAGTCAGAGTCAGTCAGAGTCAGTCAGAGTCAGTCAGAGTCAGTCAGTCAGAGTCAGAGTCGGAGTCGGAGTCAGAGTCAGTCAGAGTCAGAGCCAGTCAGAGTCAGAGCCAGTCAGAGTCAGAGAGTCAGAGTCAGTCAGTCAGAGTCAGAGAGTCAGAGTCAGAGTCAGTCAGTCAGAGTCAGAGCCAGTCAGAGTCAGAGCCAGTCAGAGTCAGAGCCAGTCAGAGGCAGAGTCAGTCAGAGTCAGAGTAAGTCAGAGAGTCAGAGTCAGAGAGTCAGAGAGTCAGAGAGTCAGAGTCAGAGAGTCAGAGTCAGAGAGTCAGAGAGTCAGAGAGTCAGAGAGTCAGAGTCAGAGAGTCAGAGTCAGAGAGTCAGAGTCAGAGAGTCAGAGTCAGAGAGTCAGAGTCAGAGAGTCAGAGTCAGAGAGTCAGCCAGAGAGTCAGAGTCAGATAGTCAGAGTCAGAGGCAGTCAGTTAGACAGAGTCAGAGTCAGAGTCAGTCAGAGTCAGAGTCAGATAGTCAGAGTCAGAGAGTCAAGAATCAGAGAGTCAGAGTCAGAGAGCCAGGGTCAGAGAGTCAGAGTCAGAGTCAGTCAGTGTCAGTCAGAGTCAGAGTCAGAGAGTCAGAGAGTCAGAGTCAGATAGTCAGTCAGAGTCAGAGTCAGAGAGTCAGAGTCAGAGTCAGAGTCAGATAGTCAGAGTCAGAGAGTCAGAGAGTCAGAGAGTCAGAGAGTCAGAGTCAGAGAGTCAGAGTCAGAGAGTCAGAGAGTCAGATAGTCAGAGAGTCAGAGTCAGAGTCAGAGAGTCAGAGTCAGAGAGTCAGAGTCAGAGAGTCAGAGAGTCAGAGTCAGAGAGTCAGAGAGTCAGAGTCAGAGAGTCCGAGTCAGAGAGTCCGAGTCAGAGAGTCCGAGTCAGAGAGTCCGAGTCAGAGTCAGAGTCAGAGAGTCCGAGTCAGAGAGTCCGAGTCAGAGAGTCAGAGTCAGAGAGTCATAGTCAGAGAGTCATAGTCAGATAGTCAGAGTCAGAGAGTCAGAGTCAGAGAGTCAGTCAGAGAGTCAGAGCCAGAGTCAGTCAGAGTCAGAGTCAGAGTCAGAGTAAGATAGTCAGTCAGATTCAGAGTCAGAGTCAGAGAGTCAGAGAGTCAGAGAGCCAGAGTCAGAGAGTCAGAGTCAGAGAGTCCGAGTCAGAGAGTCAGAGTCAGAGTCAGAGAGTCAGAGAGTCAGAGTCAGAGAGTCAGAGAGTCAGAGTCAGAGAGTCAGAGTCAGAGAGTCAGAGTCAGAGAGTCAGAGTCAGATAATCAGAGTCAGAGAGTCAGAGTCAGAGAGTCAGAGTCGGAGAGTCATAGTCAGAGTCAGAGAGTCAGAGAGTCAGAGAGTCAGAGAGTCAGAGAATCAGAGTCAGAGAGTCAGAGTCGGAGAGTCAGAGTCAGAGAGTCCGAGTCATAGAGTCAGTCAGAGTCAGAGTCAGAGAGTCAGAGTCAGAGAGTCAGAGTCAGATAGTCAGAGTCAGAGAGTCAGAGTCAGAGTCAGAGAGTCAGAGTCAGAGAGTCAGAGTCAGAGAGTCAGAGTCAGATAGTCAGAGTCAGATAGTCAGAGTCAGAGAGTCAGTCAGAGAGTCAGAGTCAGAGAGTCAGAGTCAGAGAGTCAGAGTCAGAGAGTCAGAGTCAGAGAGTCAGAGTCAGAGAGTCAGAGTCAGAGAGTTAGAGTCAGAGTCAGAGTCAGAGAGTCAGTCAGAGTCAGAGTCAGAGTCAGATAGTCAGAGTCAGAGAGTCAGTCAGATATTCAGAGTCAGAGAGTCGGAGTCAGAGAGTCAGAGTCAGAGAGTCAGAGTCAGAGAGTCAGTCAGAGAGTCAGAGTCAGAGAGTCAGAGTCAGAGAGTCAGAGTGTCAGAGTCAGAGAGTCAGAGAGTCAGAGAGTCAGAGTCAGAGAGTCAGAGTCAGAGAGTCAGAGTCAGAGAGTCAGAGTCAGAGTCAGAGAGTCAGAGTCAGAGAGTCAGAGTCAGAGAGTCAGAGTCAGAGAGTCAGAGTCAGAGAGTCAGATTCAGAGAGTCATAGTCATAGAGTCAGAGTCAGAGTCAGAGAGTCAGAGTCAGAGAGTCAGAGAGTCAGAGTCAGAGTCAGAGTCAGAGAGTCAGAGAGTCAGAGTCAGAGAGTCAGAGTCAGAGAGTCATAGTCAGAGAGTCAGAGTCAGATAGTCAGAGAGTCAGAGTCAGAGAGTCAGATAGTCAGAGAGTCAGAGTCAGAGAGTCAGAGTCAGAGTCAGAGAGTCAGAGTCAGAGAGTCAGAGTCAGAGTCAGAGAGTCAGAGAGTCAGAGAGTCAGAGAGTCAGAGAGTCAGAGTCAGAGAGTCAGAGTAAGAGAGTCAGAGTCAGAGAGTCAGAGTCAGATAGTCAGAGTCAGAGAGTCAGAGTCAGAGAGTCAGAGTCAGAGAGTCAGAGTCAGAGAGTCAGAGTCAGAGAGTCAGAGTCAGAGAGTCAGAGTCAGAGAGTCAGAGTCAGAGAGTCAGAGTCAGAGAGTCAGAGAGTCAGAGAGTCAGAGAGTCAGAGTCATATAGTTAGAGTCAGTCAGAGTCAGAGTCAGTCATAGTCAGTCAGAGTCAGTCAGAGTCAGTCAGAGTCAGTCAGAGTCAGTCAGAGTCAGTCAGAGTCAGTCAGAGTCAGTCAGAGTCAGTCAGTCAGTCAGTCAGAGTCAGTCAGAGTCAGTCAGAGTCAGAGTCAGAGTCAGTCAGAGTCAGAGTCAGAGTCAGTCAGAGTCAGAGTCGGAGTCAGTCAGAGTCAGAGTCAGAGAGTCAGAGTCAGTCAGAGTCGGAGTCAGAGTCAGTCAGAGTCAGAGCCAGTCAGTCAGTCAGAGTCGGAGTCTACCCTGGCTGGCGGTGACTCACCGGCGCTGAGGAGCACTGTTGCCTTTCCAGCCTGCTCCGGGGCGGCGGCGGCCGGCCGTTGCTCGGCCGGCGGCTGGTGGGCGGCGCAGGCCGGGTCGCCCTTCCACGCCTCCGAGTCACCGCAGTCGCAGTAGCCGCCGTTACCCTGCGACACGCACATCTGGTACCTGCCGACACACACGCACACACGCACACAATGCTAAACACCACTGAGTAGATGATACAGCTACACACGGCGGCATATACATCAACCAATAGTAGCAATCAATGTGCGCTGAAGCAGCTGTAGGAGCAGGTAGATGTATACAGATAAAAATCACCGGCACATTGATGTCGCAGTCAGATACAGAACGGAATCAATTTCCTTACTAGGTCGGACAATGGGAAAGCGGGCGGACCAGAATGAGTTTCAGTCAGTGTCATTGAGCGGTCTGTTTGTTACATTTCGACTGACGGCCTGACCTGCGGTATCTTCATCCTTATCATGATGATGCTGATGATTTTGGTTATAGGGCACTTCAGTTGCCGAGGTTACATGGCGTCCATTTAATCATTATCATCATGCACTCTTATGAGGGATGACCTCCACACTGTGCCTTTTCAGCTCAAGTGTATCAGATATGTATCAGGCATCAGCACTTGACTGCTCCAACAGTGGACTCATTATTTGCATACTGTGTATCTGTGGACCGACTGTGACTGACTGACTGACCCGGGCCGTAGTATCTGTGGTCTCTATGACCGACTGACCCGGGCCGTAGTATCTGTGGTATCTATGACCGACTGACCCGGGCCGTAGTATCTGTGGTATCTATGACTCACTGACCCGGGCCGTAGTATCTGTGGTCTCTATGACCGACTGACCCGGGCCGTAGTATCTGTGGTATCTATGACCGACTGACGCGGGCCGTAGTATCTGTGGTCTCTATGACCGACTGACCCGGGCCGTAGTATCTGTGGTATCTATGACTCACTGACCCGGACCGTAGTATCTGTGGTATCTATGACCGACTGACCCGGGCCGTAGTATCTGTGGTATCTATGACTCACTGACCCGGGCCGTAGTATCTGTGGTATATATGACCGACTGACCCGGGCCGTAGTATCTGTGGTATCTATGACCGACTGACCCGGGCCGTAGTATCTGTGGTATCTATGACCGACTGACCCGGGCCGTAGTATCTGTGGTATCTATGACCGACTGACCCGGGCCGTAGTATCTGTGGTATCTATGACTCACTGACCCGGGCCGTAGTATCTGTGGTATCTATGACTCACTGACCCGGGCCGTAGTATCTGTGGTATCTATGACCGACTGACCCGGGCCGTAGTATCTGTGGTATCTATGACTCACTGACCCGGGCCGTAGTATCTGTGGTATCTATGACCGACTGACCCGGGCCGTAGTATCTGTGGTATCTATGACTCACTGACCCGGGCCGTAGTATCTGTGGTATCTATGACCGACTGACCCGGGCCGTAGTATCTGTGGTATCTATGACCGACTGACCCGGGCCGTAGTATCTGTGGTATCTATGACTCACTGACCCGGGCCGTAGTATCTGTGGTATCTATGACCGACTGACCCGGGCCGTAGTATCTGTGGTATCTATGACTCACTGACCCGGGCCGTAGTATCTGTGGTATCTATGACCGACTGACCCGGGCCGTAGTATCTGTGGGATCTATGACTCACTGACCCGGGCCGTAGTATCTGTGGTATCTATGACCGACTGACCCGGGCCGTAGTATCTGTGGTATCTATAACTCACTGACCCGGACCGTAGAATCTGTGGTATCTATGACCGACTGACCCGGGCCGTAGTATCTGTGGTATCTATGACCGACCGACCCGGGCCGTAGTATCTGTGGTATCTATGACCGACTGACCCGGCCCGTAGTATCTGTGGTATCTATGACCGACTGACCCGGGCCGTAGTATCTGTGGTATCTATGACTCACTGACCCGGGCCGTAGTCTCTGTGGTATCTATGACCGACTGACCCGGGCCGTAGTATCTATGGTATCTATGACCGACTGACCCGGGCCGTAGTATCTGTGGTATCTATGACCGACTGACCCGGGCCGTAGTATCTGTGGTATCTATGACTCACTGACCCGGGCCGTAGTATCTGTGGTATCTATGACCGACTGACCAGGGCCGTAGTATCTGTGGTATCTATGACTCACTGACCCGGGCCGTAGTATCTGTGGTATCTATGACCGACTGACCCGGGCCGTAGTATCTGTGGTATCTATGACCGACTGACGCGGGCCGTAGTATGTGGTATCTATGACCGACTGACCCGGGCCGTAGTATCTGTGGTATCTATGACTCACTGACCCGGGCCGTAGTATCTGTGGTATTTATGACTCACTGACCCGGGCCGTAGTATCTGTGGTATCTATGACCGACTGACCCGGACCGTAGTATCTGTGATATCTATGACCGACTGACCCGGACCGTAGTATCTGTGGTATATATGACTCACTGACCCGGGCCGTAGTATCCGTAGTATCTATGACCGACTGACCCGGGCCGTAGTATCTGTGGTATCTATGACCGACTGACCCGGGCCGTAGTATCTGTGGTATCTATGACCGACTGACCCGGGCCGTAGTATATGTGGTATATATGACCGACTGACCCGGGCCGTAGTATATGTGGTACCTATGACCGACTGACCCGGGCCGTAGTATCTGTGGTATCTATGACTCACTGACCCGGGCCGTAGTATCTGTGGTATCTATGACCGACTGACCCGGGCCGTAGTACCTGTGGTATCTATGACTCACTGACCCGGGCCGTAGTATCTGTGGTATCTATGACCGACTGACCCGGGCCGTAGTATCTGTGGTATATATGACTCACTGGCCCGGGCCGTAGTATCTGTGATATCTATGACTCACTGACCCGGGCCGTAGTATCTGTGGTATCTATGACCGACTGACCCGGGCCGTAGTATCTGTGGTATCTATGACCGACTGACCCGGACCGTAGTATATGTGGTATCTATGACCGACTGACCCGGGCCGTAGTATCTGTGGTATATATGACTCACTGACCCGGGCCGTAGTATCTGTGGTATCTATGACCGACTGACCCGGGCCGTAGTATCTATGGTACCTATGACTCACTGACCATGGCCGTAGTATCTGTGGTATCTATGACCGACTGACCCGGGCCGTAGTACCTGTGGTATCTATGACCGACTGACCCGGGCCGTAGCATCTGTGGTATCTATGACCGACTGACCCGGGCCGTAGTATCTGTGGTATCTATGACTCACTGACCCGGGCCGTAGTATCTGTGGTATCTATGACTCACTGACCCGGGCCGTAGTATCTGTGGTATCTATGACCGACTGACCCGGGCCGTAGTATCCGTGGTATCTATGACTCACTGACCCGGGCCGTAGTATCTGTGGTATCTATGACTCACTGACCCGGGCCGTAGTATCTGTGGTATCTATGACTGACTGACCCGGGCCGTAGTATCTGTGGTATCTATGACCGACTGACCCGGGCCGTAGTATCTGTGGTATTTATGACCGACTGACCCGGGCCGTAGTATCTGTGGTATCTATGACCGACTGACCCGAGCCGTAGTATCTGTGGTATCTATGACTCACTGACCCGGGCCGTAGTATCTGTGGTATCTATGACTGACTGACCCGGGCCGTAGTATCTGTGGTATCTATGACCGACTGACCCGGGCCGTAGTATCTGTGGTATCTATGACTCACTGACCCGGGCCGTAGTATCTGTGGTATTTATGACTCACTGACCCGGGCCGTAGTATCTGTGGTATCTATGACCGACTGACCCGGACCGTAGTATCTGTGATATCTATGACCGACTGACCCGGGCCGTAGTATCTGTGGTATATATGACTCACTGACCCGGGCCGTAGTATCCGTAGTATCTATGACCGACTGACCCGGGCCGTAGTATCTGTGGTATCTATGACCGACTGACCCGGGCCGTAGTATCTGTGGTATCTATGACCGACTGACCCGGGCCGTAGTATATGTGGTATATATGACCGACTGACCCGGGCCGTAGTATATGTGGTATCTATGACCGACTGACCCGGGCCGTAGTATCTGTGGTATCTATGACTCACTGACCCGGGCCGTAGTATCTGTGGTATCTATGACCGACTGACCCGGGCCGTAGTATCTGTGGTATCTATGACTCACTGACCCGGGCCGTAGTATCTGTGGTATCTATGACCGACTGACCCGGGCCGTAGTATCTGTGGTATATATGACTCACTGGCCCGGGCCGTAGTATCTGTGATATCTATGACTCACTGACCCGGGCCGTAGTATCTGTGGTATCTATGACCGACTGACCCGGGCCGTAGTATCTGTGGTATCTATGACCGACTGACCCGGGCCGTAGTATATGTGGTATCTATGACCGACTGACCCGGGCCGTAGTATCTGTGGTATATATGACTCACTGACCCGGGCCGTAGTATCTGTGGTATCTATGACCGACTGACCCGGGCCGTAGTATCTATGGTACCTATGACTCACTGACCATGGCCGTAGTATCTGTGGTATCTATGACCGACTGACCCGGGCCGTAGTACCTGTGGTATCTATGACCGACTGACCCGGGCCGTAGCATCTGTGGTATCTATGACCCGACTGACCCGGGCCGTAGTATCTGTGGTATCTATGACTCACTGACCCGGGCCGTAGTATCTGTGGTATCTATGACTCACTGACCCGAGCCGTAGTATCTGTGGTATCTATGACTCACTGACCCGGGCCGTAGTATCTGTGGTATCTATGACCGACTGACCCGGGCCGTAGTATCTGTGGTACCTATGACTCACTGACCATGGCCGTAGTATCTGTGGTATCTATGACCGACTGACCCGGGCCGTAGTATCTGTGGTATCTATGACTCACTGACACGGGCCGTAGTATCTGTGGTATCTATGACCGACTGACCCGGGCCGTAGTATCTGTGGTATCTATGACCGACTGACCCGGGCCGTAGTATCTGTGGTATCTATGACCGACTGACCCGGGCCGTAGTATCTGTGGTATCTATGACTCACTGACCCGGACCGTAGTATCTGTGGTATCTATGACCGACTGACCCGGGCCGTAGTATCTGTGGTATCTATGACCGACTGACCCGGGCCGTAGTATCTGTGGTATCTATGACCGACTGACCCGGGCCGTAGTATCTGTGGTATCTATGACCGACTGACCCGGGCCGTAGTATCTGTGGTATCTATGACCGACTGACCCGGGCCGTAGTATCTGTGGTATCTATGACCCACTGACCCGGGCCGTAGTATCTGTGGTATCTGTATTTGTATTTGTATTTTGTATTTCGACATCAGCTGACCATTTCCACACATCATGGGCTATTACAGGGTCATTGTCATACATGGTAAGTACATATTGCAGCTTACGCTTTGTCATTTAAAAAGCATTTAAAAACATGTGTAAAAACGCTACCATAGAAGACACTGGCGCCTAGGTATTACTTTCGGCAGCCGCGCAATGCTCTCTAAACATTTTCTTTGCCAGTCTTGTGGACGAAGTGAGGACATCCGTAACATTAGAACCAAAATGACTGTTGAGCAGCGCCGCAGATCGATACACAAAATTTCGCTTCCCGTGATTCGTTCTGGGTTTGGGCAATGCCAGCTGGTCTGACTGTCGGGTACGACGGCCCACCACGTCTCGATTCAAAGTGAACTGACTAGCCAACATAGAAGGCTCACCGGTGGTAACAATCTTGTGTAGCATGCTCATGTCACAATACTCAATAAACCGTGCTGCCCCTAGCCAATCATACTGCTTCAACACGTCCGAGATGTGATCATATTTCCTACGTCCTGAGATTACTCTTGCCGCAAAATTAAATATCTTTTGAATTTTACCTATCCCCGTAACACTGGTCCCACCATACACTTGCACACAGTACCTGATATGAGAAAAAACCATTGCATCGATTAACCTGGGTAGTGTCCCTATAGGCAGCACCTGCTTGGCATGAAGAAGACCTACAAGAATTCCAAAACAACGATCCGCTATTTGCTGCACGTGTTGCTCCCACGACAGAAAACGATCCATGGTTACACCCAGATTTCTGACACTAGTCTTAGAATGGAGTATCTCTCCCATAAAATTTATAGACGTTTCACTTTCTAGACGCGACACTTGCCGCCTGTCGCCGCACACAATCAATTCCGTTTTACTGGCGTTTACCAGCATACCGTTCTGCTGAAACCATGTGGTCATTGTATCAAGAACCTCTTCGAGGCTCCTTTTCATCTCTTCTAAACGGCTCCGGGGACCGACAATACCAATTTGACTATCATCTGCATAACGGGCTTTAATAATTTTAAATCCATTAATTTCGTCGGGGATATAGCACGGCAAGTCGTTGCTAGCTACGTTATAGAGCAACGGTCCCAGACATGACCCTTGAAACGTTCCAATGTTGATTGGGAGAGAGTCCGAAAACGTTTCACCTACTTTTACCTGCTGAACATGTCCGCTAAGATAGCTTTCAAACCAATCTGAACTAATCTGTAATAATTCTAGTTTATTTAGCAACGTTTTATGGTCGATCACATCGAAACATCGACTTAAATCGATAAGCGTCAACAAACAAATCTCTGACCGATCCATGCCTTTCAGAATCTCGTCAGTCACTGATAAAAGCGCGGTACAAGTGGAATGATTTTCTCGAAAGCCATGTTGATCGTTACTGTATAAATGTTCTCTATTCAAATAATTGGTCAGCTGATTTAGAACAAGTTTTTCAACTACTTTAGTTATTGTTGGAATGTTAGTGACCGGCCTGAAATTTGATGCTATGCTGGGATCACCCTTCTTATGAAGCGGAATGACTGTGGCCCGTTTCCAGCTTTCTGGAACAGTGCCTGTTATGAAACTCTTATTGATGATCCGCAGCAGATAGCGACCTACAGCTGGAAAACATAGTTTCAAAATTTTAACTGGAATGTCTCCCTCTACGCATGAATTCTTATTTGGAACCGAAAACAGAGTCTTTCGCAGTTGCAACAGAGTTACTGGAGAAATCCGCAATTTCCCGGTATTTACTCTAGGTAATCTTGGATTTAAACGTTCGCGAGCTGACTGCGCGAAGTCCGCTGCGACTTTGTCGCGCGTTTCCAAGCCGATTGTCGTAAAGTACTGGTTGAGTTCGTTCGGAGTTAAATTTGACGGTTCTGTTGTCGGTCCCCGCTTTGGGGCGATGACCGGCTTCAGCTGCCGGTATAAGTCTGAAGGTGCTGAATTTCTGATACGATCTTCTAAATTTTGCCTACAATCTGCTCTTATAGCTCGTTTCGTCACTAAATTAAGATGCTTGTATGCCGGATCGTTGTTTTCCCTTGCACGTCTTCTCTGAGCCATGAGATCTAATGTATCTGGTGAAACATGCGGGCCCCTGGGATTATGCACTCGATATCGTCGAATCGGAGCGTGCACATCGAGCAATTCATTCAAACTGGACGCGAATGACAACCACTGCCTCTCACAATCGTCATCTGCATTGACTACAGTGCTCCATTCAGTCGCTGCTACATCTGCCAAGAATGCATCACTGTCGAACGATTTCCAGGCTCGACCTGTCCTATACAGCGCTTTCGACCTATCTCTCGGTACAGTAATCACAACATTTACACGATAATGATGGCTAGCGTGATCACAGCGTTCCACAGTACACGATGGCGGCACTTGGGCATTGTGAATTGCTTCAGACACCAAAATCACATCAAGTATAGATCGGTGATCACCACAGTAGAAAGTTGGTTCCCTAACAATACATTTCAAACCATATCTCTCGAGCTCAATCAATCTAGCGTTGGCCGTCGGGTTCGTCTGTGCATCGGCGTTGAGATCACCTGTCACCACAATGCGCTGTGACGGATACTGAGCAATGACACTCTGCAACTGTTCCTCAATGTCGTTAAAGTCCGCATGCACTTGAGAATGCACGGTTGATGGTGGACGGTACATACAACTTATTAACACTGCCTTTCTCTTATCGAATTTAACCTTAATCCATAATACTTCAACTTGAGTCTGATCTGATGAGGCCACCACTTTGACAGTTTCTGCTTGCAAATCGTTTCTCACGTAAATTACAACTCCCCCACCAGATTTCTTCTTGCCCCTGACGCGGTCACATCTAAACACTCGGTAATCTTCTATTTCAATGTAACGGTTCGGAGTGGTTTGCTTTAAGTTCGTTTCAGTGAAACAACACTTCTGGTCGCTTTTGACTGACTTCTGCTCTAATGTCTGCTAATTTCGGGAGCAGCGACTGCACATTAAGAAGTTCCAGTTTGACACCGCTACCAGTGACGTTGGCCGTCCTCGCTGTGCCACTCCCGCCGGCGGCGGCTCGTCTCTCCGTGGCGGTGGCGGTCTGACGGACGGTGAGCCGCTCCGGCAGCACGAGGCAGCGGTCGCGGCCACCGGCCGACATGGTCTCCCCCGCATCCCGACGCCCAGTGGAGGCAGCCGCCGCCGTGCGTGGTGTCACGGCGTCCTCCCTCGGCCCGGGCGGCCGCGGGCGGTACCCTACGGTCACTGGAATGCGCCGAGGGCTGGCGGGGTCGGTCTCCGCTGCGAGCGGCGCCAGGCGGTCGGCGGCGGCCGGCGGCTGCGGCTGGGACTGGGGCTGGGGCGGTGCGGGGCTGGCAGGGGCGGACTCAGCTTCTCCGACCAGGGGTATCGTGACCAGAGGGCTGCTGTACTCTGCTGGTGGTAGGTCGAGTTGCAGCTCGGATGGCCCAGCTCTACGCCACCGCAAACGCCTCCCCGCCCGCCTGCCTCTGCGGTGCCTGCCTCCGCCATTGCCAGCCACTACCGAAGCGCCGGCTGGTGGTGACTCATCGCAACTGGTTGGGGCCGAGGCTCCTCCTCCTCGGCGAAACCGGGACGCGGTAGAAAACCCTTGCCTGTCGCTGATTGGCGGAACAGCCGATCCACCTCTTCCAGAATCGGTAGAGTGGCGAAAATAGCAGCGTGTGACGTCCTTAGGTGTCTCGACACGACACAGAGCCAGAGTTGAAAAATCACTTCACTCAAGAAAAGTAGCCAAAATAAGTATGCCACATGCCTCTTACTGTTCTTATGCAGCTGTAAGCCAACTTGTAGCACTGTGGATCACCTGGTGACGCTGCAACAGCCTAAAAATCACGGAGCACCGAGCCGTGGCGGCCGCCATATTCAGGCGCCAACCATATCTATGACTCACTGACCCGGGCCGTAGTATCTGTGGTATCTATGACCGACTGACCCGGGCCGTAGTCTCTGTGGTATCTATGACCGACTGACTCGGGCCGTAGTATCTGTGGTATCTATGACTCACTGGCCCGGGCCGTAGTATCTGTGGTATCTATGACCGACTGACCCGGGCCGTAGTATCTGTGGTATCTATGACCGACTGACCCGGGCCGTAGTATCTGTGGTATCTATGACTCACTGACCCGGGCCGTAGTATCTGTGGTATCTATGACTCACTGACCCGGGCCGTAGTATCTGTGGTATCTATAACTCACTGACCCGGCCGTAGTATCTGTGGTATCTATGACCGACTGACCCGGGCCGTAGTATCTGTGGTATCTATGACCGACTGACCCGGCCGTAGTATCTGTGGTATCTATGACTGACCTGTGGTATCTGTGGACCGACCATGACTGACTGACTGACCTGTAGTATCTGTGGTATCTATGACTGACTGACCTGTGGTATCTGTGGTATCTGTGGACTGACTGACCTGTGGTATCTGTGGTATCTGTGGACTGACTGACCTGTGGTATCTGTGGTATCTATGACTGACTGACCTGTGGTATCTGTGGTATCTGCACACCGACTGACCTGTGGTATCTGTGGTATCTATGACCGACTGACCCGGCCGTAGTATCTGTGGTATCTATGACTGACTGACCTGTGGTATCTGTGGTATCTATGACTGACTGACCTGTGGTATCTGTGGTATCTGTACACCGACTGACCTGTGGTATCTGTGGTATCTATGACTGACTGACCTGTGGTATCTGTGGTATCTATGACTGACTGACCTGTGGTATCTGTGGTATCTATGACTCACTGACCCGGGTCGTAGTATCTGTGGTATCTATGACCGACTGACCCGGGCCGTAGTATCTGTGGTATCTATGACTGACTGACCTGTGGTATCTGTGGTATCTGTGGACTGACTGACCTGTGGTATCTGTGGCATCTATGACTGACTGACCTGTGGTATCTGTGGTATCTATGACTGACTGACCTGTGGTATCTGTGGTATCTGTGGACTGACTGACCTGTGGTATCTGTGGACTGACTGACCTGTGGTATCTGTGGACCGACTGACCTGTGGTATCTGTGGACTGACTGACCTGTGGTATCTGTGGTATCTATGACTGACTGACCTGTGGTATCTGTGGTATCTGTGGACTGACTGACCTGTGGTATCTGTGGACTGACTGACCTGTGGTATCTATGACTGACTGACCTGTGGTATCTGTGGTATCTATGACTGACTGACCTGTGGTATCTGTGGTATCTGTGGACTGACTGACCTGTGGTATCTGTGGACCGACCATGACTGACAACTGACCTGTAGTATCTGTGGTATATATGACTGACTGACCTGTAGTATCTGTGGTATCTGTGGACTGACTGACCTGTGGTATCTGTGGACCGACCATGACTGACAACTGACCTGTAGTATCTGTGGTATCTATGACTGACTGACCTGTGGTATCTGTGGTATCTATCACTGACTGACCTGTGGTATCTGTGGTATCTATGGACTGACTGACCTGTGGTATCTGTGGACTGACTGACCTGTGGTATCTGTGGTATCTATGACTGACTGACCTGTGGTATCTGTGGTATCTAGCACTGACTGACCTGTGGTATCTGTGGTATCTGTGGACTGACTGACCTGTGGTATCTGTGGACTGACTGACCTGTGGTATCTGTGGACCGACTGCCTGAAGCAATCTGTGCACAGTACGCAGGTGGGATCCTGTTCACAGTCACGGCAGCCGTACGTGGGGTCGCCGTTGTTGAACACCTTGCCGCAAACGTTTGAGGTAGCCGGCGCCACCTGCCGGAGACGAGACAGGGCGCTGTTAGCTCAGGTCATGTCAGGTCATAGTGGACAAATTCAGAAAGTTAGGGGGAGGGATGACAAAATTATTGCATTATGTCAGATGTAATATCATGAAATGGAGTGTCCAGCAGAACAAAAACATGACAATTCTGACCTTATTTTAATATTTTTAGACCCGAACACCTCCTTCGTCCTATCATTTTTGATAAAACAAGCAATGTTGGCATCCTTCCATTCCCCTTGAATCTCGGAATTTGGCTACTATGTGTCAGGTCAGGTCAGGTCAGGTCAGGTCAGGTCATGTCAGGTTATGTCAGGTCAGGTCAGGTCAGGTCAGGTCAAGTCAGGTTAGATTAGGTCAGCTCAGGTCAGGTTAGGTCAGGTCAGGTCAGGTCAGGCTTGGTAAACTCATATCAGGGTTCTATCAATTAGTCAGGTCTGAATAGGTCAAATCAGACAGGGTCAAAGTTCAGGAAATATCGGGGTTTTATCGATTAGTGAGATCTAAGTCACACCAGGCAAGACCAAAGCTCAAGAACAAAACACAGGTGGGTCCAGCTGGTCAAGTATGTTTCGGTCCGGACAAGTAAGGCCAGATCATGTTAGGCAGTGTTTGGGGCCTCTCGGCATTATTGCACACTGTCCTCCAGCCAGTCAGCTCCCCCTCCTTCACCAACCGGAACTCCGACGACGTCTGGGATAGCTGCCGTGCAGCTCAACAGTCGAGACTGGGAGGCACGCACACAGTCCGAAAACATGCCGTGACGTGCCGTGACGCTGCGTTGCCAAGCGAGATAACAAGACAGATTTAACATGGCCAGCCGTATGAACACCGTCAAATCAGCACTACGTCACTGCGGGTGATGTGTGACGTCACTGCGGCACGCAGTATGACGTCACTGCGGGCGATGTGTCACGTCACTGCGGCACGCAGTATGACGTTACTCGGGGGTGATGTGACGTCACTGCGGGTGATGTGCCGTCACTGCGGGTGATGTGACGTAATTGCGGGTGATGTGACGTCACTACGTACGGGCCGGCAGTTCATGCCATACCGTACTGAGCCTGCCTCTAGATTACCGAGCCCGCCCTGGGATGGGACACAGCCGGCCGTATGCCCTGCTCCGTACACAACTGGCAGCCATTGTGTAGGTAGGTAGTGTTGTATGTACCACATACAACAGCTGCAGGGCAGACCGGCGCCAAGTTCAGCCGCCGTCACGGCAGCGCTGCGTGGCACGGGTCAGTGTGTCTCCAGGCCCCGGTGGCCAGGTGTCGTCTGACCTCTGATGACGTCTGACCTCTGATGTCGTCTGACCTCTGGTGTCGTCTGACCTCTGATGTCGTCTGACCTCTGGTGTCGTCTGATATCTGATGTCGTCTGGCCTCTGATGTCGTCTGACCTCTGATGTCGTCTGGCCTCTGATGTCGTCTGACCTCTGATGTCGTCTGATATCTGATGTCGTCTGATATCTGATGTCGTCTGACCTCTGATGTCGTTTGATGTCGTCTGATATCTGATGTCGTCTGACCTCTGGTGTCGTCTGACCTCTGATGTCGTCTGATGTCGTCTGATATCTGATGTCGTCTGACCTCTGGTGTCGTCTGACCTCTGGTGTCGTCTGACCTCTGATGTCGTCTGATATCTGATGTCGTCTGACCTCTGGTGTCGTCTGACCTCTGATGTCGTCTGATGTCGTCTGATGTCGTCTGATGTCGTCTGATGTCGTCTGATATCTGATGTCGTCTGACCTCTGATGTCTGATGTCGTCTGATATCTGATGTCGCCTGACCTCTGATGTCGTCTGATGTCGTCTGACCTCTGGTGTCGTCTGACCTCTGATGTCGTCTGACCTCTGGTGTCGTCTGACCTCTGATGTCGTCTGATATCTGATGTCGTCTGACCTCTGCTGTCGTCTGACCTCTGCTGTCGTCTGACCTCTGCTGTCGTCTGACCTCTGGTGTCGTCTGACCTCTGATGTCGCCTGATGTCGTCTGATATCTGATGTCGTCTGACCTCTGATGTCGTCTGACCTCTGGTGTCGTCTGACCTCTGATGTCGTCTGATGTCGTCTGATATGATGTCGTCTGACCTCTGATGTCGCCTGACCTCTGATGTCGTCTGATGTCGCCTGACCTCTGGTGTCGCCTGGTCTCTGATGTCGTCTGACCTCTGATGTCGTCTGACCTCTGATGTCGTTTGATGTCGTCTGACCTCTGATGTCGTCTGACCTCTGGTGTCGTCTGACCTCTGATGTCGTCTGATATCTGATGTCGTCTGACCTCTGGTGTCGTCTGACCTCTGGTGTCGTCTGACCTCTGGTGTCGTCTGACCTCTGATGTCGTCTGATATCTGATGTCGTCTGACCTCTGGTGTCGTCTGACCTCTGGTGTCGTCTGACCTCTGATGTCGTCTGATATCTGATGTCGTCTGACCTCTGATGTCGTCTGACCTCTGATGTCGTCTGATGTCGTCTGATATCTGATGTCGCCTGACCTCTGATGTCGTCTGATGTCGTCTGACCCCTGGTGTCGTCTGACCTCTGGTGTCGTCTGACCTCTGGTGTCGTCTGACCTCTGGTGTCGTCTGACCTCTGGTGTCGTCTGACCTCTGGTGTCGTCTGACCTCTGATGTCGTCTGATGTCGTCTGATGTCGTCTGATGTCGTCTGATGTCGTCTGATGTCGTCTGATGTCGTCTGATATCTGATGTCGGCTGATGTCGTCTGACCTCTGGTGTCGTCTGACCTCTGATGTCGTCTGACCTTTGGTGTCGTCTGACCTCTGGTGTCGTCTGATGTCGTCTGACCTCTGATGTCGTCTGACCTCTGATGTCGTCTGACCTCTGTCGTCTGACCTCTGATGTCGTCTGACCTCTGATGTCGTCTGACCTCTGATGTCTGACCTCTGATGTCGTCTGACATCTGATGTCTGATCTCTGGTGTCGTCTGACCTCTGATGTCGTCTGATGTCGTCTGACCTCTGATGTCGTCTGACCTCTGGTGTCGTCTGACCTCTGATGTCGTCTGACCTCTGATGTCGTCTGACCTCTGATGTCGTCTGACCTCTGATGTCGTCTGACCTCTGATGTCGTCTGACCTCTGGTGTCGTCTGACCTCTGATGTCGTCTGACGTCTGATGTCGTCTGACCTCTGATGTCGTCTGACCTCTGGTGTCGTCTGACTTCTGGTGCCGTCTGACCTCTGGTGTCGTCTGACCTCTGATGTCGTCTGACCTCTGGTGCCGTCTGACCTCTGGTGTCGTCTGACCTCTGGTGTCGTCTGACCTCTGATGTCGTCTGACCTCTGGTGTCGTCTGACCTCTGATGTCCGCCTTCGTTCAGGCGAGGATCAGCTGTCGTTCAGGCGAGGATCAGCTGTTCCTCGTCTGTCCTTCGTCCCCACCCATCTGTCCTTCCTCTATGCCATCCGTCCTTCGCTCACTTTTACGTGCTATTAGCTCATTACCATCTGCTCTTTCCCAATGTTCACCTGCCCTTTGTTCACTATCACCTGCCATTTGCCTAATGAAACCAATCTTTCGCCCTCATTCATATGTTCTTCACCCTCACAAGCACGTCCTTAACCCGCTGCCCCCTGACCCGTCCTTCCTCCCTGTCCATCTGTCCTTCCTCCCTGCCCACCTGTCCTTCCTCCCTGCCCACCAGTCCGTCTTTCCTGTCCACCTGTCCTTCCCTGTCCACCTGTCCTTCCTTCCCGCTAACCTGTCCTTCCACCCTACCCACCAGTCCTTCCTCCCTGATCATCTGTCCTTCCTCCCTGCTCACATGTCCTTCCTCCCTGCCCACCAGTCCTTCCTCCCTGCTCACCTGTCCTTCCTCCCTGCCCACTAGTCCTTCCTCCCTGCCCACCGGTCATTCCTCCCTACTGACCTGTCCTTCCTCCCCGCTCACCTGTCCTTCCTCCCTGCCCACCAGTCCTTCCTCCCTGCCCACCAGTCCTTCCTCCCTGCCCACCAGTCCTTCCTCCCTGCCCACAGTCCTTCCTCCCTGCTCACCTGTCCGTCGGAGGCGTCATCTCCCAGCAGGAAGAGGGAGAGCGGCTGCAGCAGGAGGCGCTCCCGGCGCTCCTCGAACGCTGAGAGGTCCTCGGCGGGCGCGGCTGGAGAGGGCACCGTCAGCCGCGGCACAGACTCCTTCCAGAACTCCCTGCAGGACACGGGGTGAGACGGGGTGAGACGGGGTGAGACGGGGTGAGACGGGGTGAGACGGGGTGAGACGGGACAGACGGGACAGACGGGACAGACGGGGTCAGACGGGGTCAGACGGGGTCAGACGGGGTCAGACGGGGTCACACGGGGCAGCCGATGTCAAGATTATACAGGTCACACGGGCAGCCAAGGTCATACGGATCGTATGGCACAGCAGAGGCCAGGGTAATACGGGGCACATGGGGCAGCTGATATCAGGGTCAGCTAAGGTCAGGGTTAGACGGGTCACACGGACAGTTGCCCGAGGTCAGGGTCAGCCGAGACCAGGGTCAGCTGAGACCAGGGTCAAACGGGTCACAAGGAGCACCTGAGGCCAAGTTTACAGTTACACGGGGCAGCCGACGTCAGGGCCAGCTGAGATCAAGGTCACGATGATGTTGTTGATCTCTGCTTTGGAGCACCGGAACTGCCGCGGTTATGTGGCGCCCAAAGGTCAGGGTCAGTTGAGGTCAGTGGTGGTGGTGCTATGGGGTTTTAGAGTGCCGCAAACTGCTGTGGTTATGTGGAGCCCATTCAGCTGAGGTCAGACTCGATGATATTTGGGTTTATGGGCGTGTCAACTCGCCATCTTCTATGGTGTTACTGCCAGACCTGTGAAAGGTTGAATCGACTTGTGAAAGGTTGAATCGACTTGTGGAAGGTTGAATCGACTTGTGAAAGGTTGAATCGCCTTGTGAAAGGTTGAATCGACTTGTGAAAGGTTGAATCGACTTGTGAAAGGTTGAATCGACTTGTAGAAGGTTGAATCGACTTGTGAAAGGTTGAATCGACTTGTGAAAGGTTGAATCGACTTGTGAAAGGTTGACTCGACGGACTCCACGTATCCAGGTCACGCGGTCAACTCGCCGGGCTCCTGATAACGACACGGACTCATTTTTGCGCCGTTTCCGCTGTGATGCAAGCTGGGTAGTAGGTACACTCCGCTGTGACGCAAGCTGGGTAGTGGGTACACAAACTACCGATGTTCTGAACTTCAGAGCCTTCAGAGGACCTAGCTCACGTACCAACACACTCTCGTGTGCCCGTTGGCGCTGGCAGCGAGGCCTGTTGGCCGCTGCAGCTGGCACAGCAGGCTCGTGCTCACAGCGCCACAGCTGTGCCAAACTCGCAGTTCGATGGCTCGGCCGTCTCTGTTACTCGGTGCCCGGTGTTGTTATCTGGAGACTCGGCGGGTTCAATGGAGGCCACAACAAAGAGCACAGCCACTGTGCCTACATTACGGTGCGAATTACCATCAGCCGTGGCGCAGTACAGCCGGCGTTACCCGCTGGCGGTATGAAAATAACCACATGGTATACTCATCACCTAACCAGCATTACTGGTGTGACATTTCTTCCGACAACTCAAGGTTGTACCAATCCCAATAATATTATCATCTTGCAGCCCAGGGTCACAGTTTTTACACTAATGCGTGTTATGTTATGAACTTCATAAAATATAGCATGAAGGACTCGTTTCTCTAGAGGGGATATCAAAGCCGTGGACCGTGTCCAGGTACGTCGGGCACGTGAAACTTTCGCTTCTAAATTCTGCCGGACGCCAGGAATTGCGCGATCGGGTGGTGGGGTCAGGGCCTGCGCAGCAAGCTATGCTTAGCGCGGGGCCTGACCTCGGAAATCCATCCATTCAAAAACATTCGGACTAAATTTATAAAAAAGAAAAGAGAAAAACAACACTTCTGTATACCAAAAGTATAATATCAATATACAACTAAGATGAAACTGGATAACTTCCTTCCTCATGGGAAATTAATTGATTTTGGGATTTAAGCAGCAACCTTGTTCTGTACGCGATTTGTCATTTAAATTTAACACGTCAGTTATAAAACCGTCATTCTGAATACTGTCAACAAGTTTGATTGTACTTCCTTGAATTTTCCAAACCCGCGCCCACACACATATTTATTAGAAAATACCCCAAGATTTGGTCAAAGGTCAATAGCAGGATACAACAATTTGCATTATTGACTCTGCCACGGAAAAATGGCAGCTCTGGCGATATCTGTAATCTCCGGTGTCAACAGGACAGATAGGAATGCAAACATGTAGGAACATATGCATATTAAAACACTCTGTAGAGCTGCAACTTTTTACTTTCGAAGCACACCCGTACCTTCAAAGCAGCAGCAGGCACCCCGAATGCTACACTGACTCACATATTAATGGCTTGAGATAAACCCTATATGGAGCAAGACATTCACAAACATCAACATATTCATATCTAGATGAGATCCAATCATCAGTGTTGGAGGTCATATCATGCAACAATAAACTTTCGAAATTATTAACAAATTTAATTTGTAGGCGGCAAATCTTTGACACCAAATTTTTTTATTGAGAATAAAATCAATTACATCTTCATGTGCCTGGGATACCCCACCGACAACAAAACCGGCAACGATCAAATGGAATTGATGACAATCGAGCGACCCAAGACTTGATGCCTTCAATCCAAGAACGCAGTTTCGAACCCGAAATCCCAAGATCTACCTACCCCCCCCCCCCCCTCCCCGAGGAACAGTAACGCTGGTCAAGTCAGCAGCGATATAATGTTACTGCCCTCTTACAGGGCTGGCCTCTTTACTGGCCTCTTACAGGGCTGGCCTCTTTACTGGCCTCTTACAGGGCTGGCCTCTTTACTGGCCTCTTTACTGGCCTCTTACAGGGCTGGCCTCTTTACTGCCCTCTTACAGGGCTGGCCTCTTTACTGGCCTCTTACAGGGCTGGCCTCTTTACTGGCCTCTTACAGGGCTGGCCTCTTTACTGCCCTCTTACAGGGCTGGCCTCTTTACTGCCCTCTTACAGGACTGGCCTCTTTACCTCTTACAGGGCTGGCCTCTTTACTGGCCTCTTACAGGGCACAAGCCCTCCTCTCCGAGCCAGACACACCATTAAAGCAAATGACGACCGAAGGGCCTGGTACGGCACAGCTGCTGGCTACGGCATCGAGTATCACACAGGGCACAGATCACCACGGTGCCCCGCGAAACCGCGCGGGATCTGGGCACACTGAGCAGTCCGCGGCACGACACACTAGTCGCGAGGCCGAGTCAGCCTCGCGACTAGTGTGTGCGCACTCGGCCAACTCTCTGCTAGAGGGACAAATGGTGACGTCAGGGAGTACTCACCGAATCCGTTCAGTGGTCAGTGCGTCCCGCTGGAACAGCTGGGTCCACTCCTCCACCGGGGTGGCCAGCTGATCGGCCTCCGCCATGGCTCCCGAGCCTCACGGTCACCGCACGGCCTGTAACACACCAGCGGACCCACACCGTCACGGTCTGTAACACACCAGCGGACCCGCACTGTCACGGTCTGTAACACACCAGCGGCCTGCAACACACCAGCGGGTTCAGACCGTCGCGACCCCGCACGGCGCCCGGCCAGCCCGTCTCCCGTCTCCCGTCACCACGGCGGCGCCGACTGACACCGACTGGCTGGCCAACTGCGGCCCGCTCTCACGCTGTCCGCGGCGCGGCGGCGCTGGCCGGGCGCCAGCTGAGCGGGACCGGCGGCCGACCGGTGACGGCCCAGTGACACACCTGTACTGCTGCTGGCACGGGA
This sequence comes from Chirona hameri, assembly GCA_036785665.1. Lineage (NCBI taxonomy): Eukaryota > Metazoa > Arthropoda > Thecostraca > Balanomorpha > Balanidae > Chirona > Chirona hameri. The sequence goes on from JAXIVJ010003797.1 coordinate 85,289, forward strand.
CAGCGCGGCACGGCGCGGGAGGTCGCGGCGCCCTGCACCCGCAGCTCGGGGAGGACAGGCCGTGCTGGCAGGTGCCCACAGTCAGCTGGTGGCCGGGAAGTCCCCAGCCAGGTCAATCGATAGAGCAAGGCTGCAGTCTCGCCCGTGCCAGCCGAAAGGTCATGTTGAAACTCTACAAATGCATGCTAACTAAATATGTGAATATCAGCGAAGCAAGTCGGCCATGCTGAGACAGATAGCTGGCCTTTAGAGAGTTAATCTCTCAAGAGAAATGCAGGATTTTAACATTTCTAGTCCTGTGAAAATATATTTGCAGTACGCCAAGGGTTGTATCGTCCAATAAAGAACTCCATGCATATTGTCAAGGGACCAGAAATGTCACCATTGCCCCAGCTCAACAATAATACTTACAGCGATATTTCCAGATAATGGCGGGTAACATGAGATCACCTTGGTCATCATCTGAACAAGTCAACGTTATGATTCTCTTTAACCCTATTAGCGGCAGGCTCCTTTCTACCCCTATTAGTGGCAGGGGGTCGCCCCCCCCCCCCCCCCCCCCACCACCGGAGATCTCGAGATCCACCCGTCCGAATTTCAAAAATCAAACGGCGTTCGATTTCCCTCAACTACATTTTCTACATTTCTAAACCAAAAACCAAAAACAAAATATCTGATAGGGGGCAATAGGGGGGCAAAAACTAACAAAATTAGAGGTATATTTTATCCACCACAGCTGCTATGTTTATCAACCGATTTGAACGCAGCTAATGGGGATCGATAGATATTGAATTGGGGATTGATATACGACGGTGACTTTTGAAAATGCAAAAATCATAGGCGTTTGGACCGCTGCCACTGCCAATAAACGAAGTGTTGATTTATTTACCTCCGTCAAGTCAACCCAGGTTCAGCACAGGTTTGGGATATCGATGTACGCATTTACACCAAAAACCTACCGCGCCGTATGCCATTTCCCCCAGCTCGAGGGATATGGCACATCTGGTATCCTATTCCCTTCGTAACAAAACGCTTAGCGGTAACAGGCGCTCTCACTGTGTGTGCGTGCAGGTATGCCGTATGTGCTGCATCATGAGCCATGCTAGTTATGACTAGGTGTAGAATACCCACTATGTGGACACTCCTTTTAATACATGAACTTGAACTGGAAACAACCTGCATTCCTCTGGCCACTGTTCCATCAAATTGCAATGTCTTTCCGCCGTGTCAACACATGTCACAGCGGGACCGGTGGCGTACGTCAGTGCTGGCACACTGTCACCGGCTGTCCGAGTGTGTTTATTTAAAGCGTCTGCCGTGTACAGACGGCGCCGGCGCGGCGGTCGGCTTGCAGCCCGGTCCCATCGACAGGCGGGCACTCGAGGAGACAGCTGACTGTGCAGCCAAGTGACAAGGTCGTCACTATGGCACGAGTCATCCGGAGGGGCCCGGTTCGAATCTAGGCCACCACCCACTTTCACGAGTCGGACAGCATCCGTCATTGTCGTGGGATGAATGCAGCCGGACGAGTGCACTGTTGTGTAGGGTCGTTGTTACATCAGAAGATGGTGAATCCAGGCTAAGTGGATAAATCTATAAGAGTACCTTGCGTAATAGAGCCCGTTACGCAAGGTCGTGACTCGTGACTGAACTAACAGATGCCGTGGTCCAGGTGGCTCACGACGAGCGAACATGCGCCAGCCGCCTGAAGTCAGGGAGTTGGGAGGGGATGAGCACGGAGACGGCCAGAGGATTGCGTTACGTCAGCTCCGGCGGATCAGCAGGAGCTTTTGAGCGGAATGACTGTGGAAAGACTAGGGCGTGATCAGTGATGAGACCATGGGACCCAAAGGCGGACGAGACCAATACGATGAGGAAATATGGTGTATTGGTGTGTTCAAACTGGTTTGAGAGATCGTGATTTAGCTAACCAGTTAATGGATGGCAGTGTAAAGTGCAGTGAAGAAGTTCTGTCCAGGCCAAGCTGCCAAGGTCCGATATTAGTAGTGCGCAATTTTGCCCTAGATGACGCGCAGTCCGGCGTGGTCAGATTCGACCAGGGTTGCGGGCTTGCTGCAGTGCTAGGATTGAGGGCCACTTGTTTACTATCGCAACTGACATGCGGAAGTGGCGCGCGCCGCCTGGCCTCTGCCTCGAAGCTGGGGGGGGGGGGGGGGGGGGGGGATGAAGTGACCGGCTGCCGGGCTGACTA